>CM040246.1:111499202-111551972 GCA_022545495.1 Chrysanthemum lavandulifolium | reverse complement strand
GATCTTTTTGTGTAATTTTCAGCTAGAGTGTGTAAAGAAGCAATATCAGCTTCTGAAAATGGTATTTATCAATCACGAAAGGATATATATCATATTATATCGAGATGTTAGATTGATTTGGTTGGTGCATGCGGGGTGCTTTTTATGCTAGAGTGACTTATGAAGGTGTGAAGCAAAGTCTTGAGAAGTAAAGCTCATATCTTTATTAGTACGGTAGCAAATCTATAAGTATCATGTTTTTTTCCAATTTGAAATTAGATATAATAGGTTAATACATTATTTCAATGAAAAAACTGTAACTGCAGCATTGGGCTCTCCGACTAATGCCATTGCCATTGTTCCAGTTTTAACGGATTTAGCACTACTAAAGACAATGTATTATATTTGAAAAATAAAAACCACAAGTCATACCCGTCCATCGGACGGTTTTGACACTAGTATATATATATATATATATATATATATATATATATATATATATATATATATATATATATATATATATATATATATATATATATATATATATATACATTGCCATTGCCATTGTTCCGTTTTAACGGATTTAGCACTACTAAAGACAATGTATTATATTTGAAAATAAAACCATGAGTCATACCGTCCACTGGACGGTTTTGACACTATATATATATATATATATATATAAAATATATATATAAAGTCTGCTCGGTGGTTGAAGAAAAGCTATTGCATTATTGATGTAGTGAAGTTTGAAATAATAATTTTAAATAAACATTATAAAATTTTCATACTTATTTATAATGATAATCAATTAATTTGAAACAACCTTAAAAAAAGAAAACAACTAAATTTAAGCCGTTGCTAACAATTTATCTACCACTATTGTTTTATCCTAAGGGTGTGTTTTGTTCGAAGAATATTTTTGAAAGAATTATAATCTTTGTAAGAAATTGTAATTAGAAAGAATCGTAATTCAAAAGTTTGAAATGTGTTGGAATTGTAGTTGATGAAATTTGTCATTGTTTCTAGTTGACTAGCAACGTAATGTAATTCAGAAAAAAAAAATAATAATATAATAAAAAATAATAATAAATAATAATAACAATAGTAGTATTAATAATAATAGATAATAATATAATAATAAATAATAAATATAATAAAAATAATACTAATAATAATATAATAATAATTATTATATTATTTATTATAATAATAATAATAATAATAAATAAATAAATAATAATAATAATAATAATATCAATAATATTTAATAATAATAATAATAATAATAATAATAATAATAATAATAATAATAATTATTGATGCTTTAAATTATAAAATACTGAATTATATCGTAATTTAAGACTTTTCGTCCAATTTGCTATGTAATGTGAATTCCTTACTTGATATAATTGGAATGATTGAATTACAATTGTATTGTAAACCAAACAACTTACGCAATATAATTTGAATTTCAACTACATCCATTATGCAAACCAAACACCACGTGATGTAATTAAATTATAATTACATCTAATTACGGCAGATTATAGCGTACCAAACAGGGCCTAATACTATGAAGTAGGGGTGGTAATTCGGGTTGACAGGTTGGCTTGTCAGAAAACCACAACCCGAACCTGACGCTTTTAAATTATCAGGTCAGCTATGTCAACCATAACCTGTTTACACATAACCCGAACCTGACCCATTAAACCCTTATATATACTTAGGTTGGCGGGTTAAATAGGTTAAACGGGTTTTTGGTTCATTTCATTCTTCGTTTATATCTGATAGTTGACACATTAAATGAGTTATCTGAGGTTTCGGATTCGGCCGTTTAAGCCATTTAACTCGTATAATAAAACATAAATGATTTTTAATTTAAGAAATTTTTTTTAAACAGGTTGGCGGGTCGACCCGCTTAATTTATTTTCAAACCGAACCTGACATGTTTAATAAAACGGGTTAGATGGATCAACTCAAACCCGACATGAAATTTATTTAAACTCAACCCAAACATATTAATTTTTGTGTCAATTTCAGATCAAATTTCGTGTTGGGACAGAAATTAGCACCCTTAATGTGAAGGACTTATTGTAAATTCTAATCTAGTTAAAAATTAAAAAGAAAACCGGATTATCCATTATGTCGGTCAAAGGCTCATAACCACACGGTTACAAAAGTAATAATAATATAACCTCATAAAGCGATTATTTTATAAAAAAGTGAAAAAAGATATAATAATAAAAAATTAAGAGGTTGTTGGTGTGCGTTTCCTCCCCTCCTCAACATTTGAGTGTCGACTTCCTCTGCCTGACCGACGAAACGGATAACTAATAACAATACTACTTCATATATTCATCTTATCCCCCTTCTTATTTTTATTACTCATTAAAATTAATACTATGTTATTTACACCTTAAATAACATCAAAACGCACCATTACATTATTGTTAACTCTTTTTTATTTTCACGTTATATATTCGCCCTCTTTTCAGTTTCTAGGGTTTTGTTTTGTTTAAATTTATTACTATTCAGCAATGAGGTTGTTGAAGCTTCATGCTTTTGATTATTAGGTAAAATTTTATTTATTGTTATTATTACATTATCCTATTATATTTTTGTTATCCTCAGTGTTGTTGTGCTCATTAATTTAAAGTTATTTACCAATATATGCATTTTTTTAGTGAAAATTAGCATACACTAATAGTTATGTTTGTTTTATTAACGGGTTTCGTAACATAGCAGTATTAGTAATTATTATGTTTGGCACAATGGGCTGGGCTGGGGTGGGGCTTATATTATAAGAATAAAGCTGAACCTTATATTTTTATAAAGCTGTTTAGGGAATTAGTTGGAGCTGAAATCGCATCAAAATTCATCAAATTAAAATATTTCCAGCTTTTACGTGATAATCCATTATATTTTGAAAGGTATTTAAGTAATTTGACTAGCTATAAGCCCATATAAGCCCTTTTTGTTGGGCTTGGGCTTATGGAGGCTTATGGCTTAAGCCTCCATAAGCCTGTTTGACAAACAAGGCTTATTTTATAAGCCAACTTATTTTAAAAGCTCAAGCCCCTATAAGCCCTGATAAGCCTGTTGCCAAACATAGCCTTAGTTTAAAATGATGTAAAAGTAAATAGGTGCGTCTAAAAATTTAAAAGCTAAATGCTCATTGCCAAACAAGCATTATGTTATAAACGCTTCAAAAAGCTTGTCGCAGAACACAGACTTTATGCATTTTACTTAATCTGTGGTGCCTTCATTGTTGAGATAAAGTATTTATAGCTCTATAGTTGTGTGTTTGTTGTAGTACCCGTGGAGATGTATATATGATTTACGCTACGCACTTTTCTTTGTTGAAATTGTATTAGTAAAAAATGTCATGATTAGTATACCTAATAGGTTGGATAATTGGACAGTGTGTGTTCAGGTGTGAACAAGCTTTTTGCGTAAACGGTAAATTGGAACACTTGTAAAAGTAATTACATGCTGTTAACTATTGGTTGATTTGTTTTATAAAGAAGATGATTCACCCTGGGAGCCATTTGAAAATTGGAATCTTGTCTGTCAGAAATTTAGTTAAATATGATCTTGTAGAGACAACTGACGTGTACAGATCACAATTAAGTAAGGAAATTGCTTATGTTGGAGGTAATGCTAACTGAAAGATAGTAGATACACCCGGTCGTCGAGAACTTGGGTTTGTTTATGCTCAGTGAAAAGGATAGGTCTGGTAGCCTTATGCTAACAAATCATCTTAACGCATTCTAGAAAAACTATAACTAAGGTTTAATGCCTCGTCAGCGTCAGAATATAAAACAAGTCTGCGCACAAAGAATACACTATCGCTAATATCAGTGCTGAATCTTGGGAGGATTATAAGCATTGCTAGATGAAAGTTAGTTAGTAAAAGTACAATGTGTCAGAGAAACTGTGTGCTTATTGCTAAATAAAGGTAACTGATAGGAAACGCTTCATATTAGCTGGCTATCCAGCTGGACACCCTCCTTTATTTAACATTTGCAATTAAGAGAATCATTACTAGTTTACTACTCATTGTCCTACTTGCTTCAAATGCACCACAATTACGAAATTGGTAAACCTATTGAAGCCACTCTTTCACATTGTCAGAAAGTTAAGGCTCTATAACATGTCTCGTCTTTCTGAATGGCTTTACATACAAGATAACCTTTGTTTTCTTTATGTTTCCTTTTAAGATGATGCTTTCTATCAAACTTCTAGCACAGACGGCTAGCATTGATATCTTAACACTTCGTAGAAACTTCTACATTTTTTTCTACATAAGTTACAAGGCACAATGCAGTTCTTACATTCATGGTCTTATTACTAGTGACTCCTCTCAGGCATAGAGCTATAGGAGATTAGGACATTTCATGCTGTCAAACAGTTTCTAGGCTTACATGAGACTCTTTTTTTTTTTTTTTTTGAACTAAACATGAGACTCCTCTGATTTAATAAAGTTCTCATTTGGGATTGTGAATGTATTCTTTGGCTGCATAACAAACTTTTATATTTCTAGGGGTACATCACATTAGTCTCATTTTATAATATTTGTTGTGTATATATAGGTTGGTAAATGATTCCTCAACAATGTATATTATAGTTTCTTATAATTTCTTGTTCAACGTTTTATATGTTTTTCTCCAAATCTCAAATCATGAACTTTGGGGTGTTGAATTCTGTTAGATTTTGCATGTTTTGTAATTTGATTATGTTTTGATGGTGATTACTACTTATTTGGACGAACTTTATCATTCTGAACTTTGTTTTTTCAGTGTTCTTATGGAAGAAACATACATGTGGCCAGTTGATACTAAAACTATCCATAAAAATCTTCTCTTTTCTCCGGGTTTGTATCTTTAAATGGCGGCGGATCAGCTGAATAAGTGTTCTAAAGTAAGCAACGTGACCCATCACACTTCTTGGGAGCTGCAGAAAACGAAGAAAGCAAAATTTTCTCATTATGAGTTAAATACACAATCAAATATTTCTCTCGAGTGGGATGACAAGAAGAAAGATGTTGTTCCTAAGAAGGAGCAGATAAGTATTGCTCGTAGAGAGTTGACACCGTTTCTTCCTCGTGTTCCACATTGCCAGAATGTCTTGGGTGATGTCTTTGCAGCTCCTTCTGAGCTATTTGAACTGAATGACTTGACTGATTTGCTGTCGTATGAGGTAAGTTAAATCACGTGAGCAGAGGTGGCAAAATGGGCATGTTTGGTTACAAGTCAAAACGTGGTTTGGTCGAAATGGGCAGTGTGGGTTGACCCGAACACATTTCAACTCTTCTCTTAACAAATAGTCTGTATTTCAAATATGTTTGATAAAGTTATATGATTTTAGTAATGATATATGGATTCTGTAATAAAATCATTTACGAGGTTTTAATGTTTTAATCATTTTAAATACACTTTACGCAAATTTTGAGCCGCTGTTTAGTTTTTTTATCTTACCCGTTTGCCCTGTTACAGATAAATCATAGCCCTTGGTCTATTCATAAGTAAATGATGACTCTATGCATTGTGTATCCTTTTTCTTTCTTGTGGATGTCGTTTATATTTTTTAAGCTTGTTGTAGGTTTGGCAAACTCAATTGTCTGTACAAGAAAGAGAGTTTCTGACCCAGTTTCTTCCAGAAGGAGTTGACCCACATACTGTTGTAGATGACTTGTTATCTGGGAGCAATTTTTGCTTCGGAAGTCCATTCCAAAAATGGTAAATTCAGTCACTTAACTTTAAGAATTATAAAAGCATCTTCTCTTTCATCAGCTTTCTTACATTGGGTCTCTGTATTAAATATTATGGTGAAGTTTTGCTTTAAGCAATATTCATCAGATGTATTGTTTAAACTTTGAGTTGACGACTCGATGTTGACTACAATCTTAAATAGTGGGATTCATGGTACAGAAATCGTCTATCTCTACGCATGGAAGCTATAATGGATTAATTTCCTGACTGTAATGGTTCAGCTGATTAAATTATCTGTAATATGCCTGTGTAGGGGTACTTCAGTTTGTTCTGGTGATTGTCATCCTGATGCTGTTCTTCGTCAAGAACAGTGTAACAAGTCTAACAAAATAGCATATTATAAGGAATTGCAAGAGTACCATACCAAGTATGTTGTCATCTTATATCCCCTTTTTGTTATATATATATATTTTTTCCAACAAGTTTTCTGTTTTGTCCTGTTGGTATTGATAATTTGTCGTTTGACAGAATGATAGGGAGTCTGCAATTGTGGAAGGAAACATGGGCATGCTGTGTGAATCCGGAAAATGACTTTAGCCAACAGATACCGAGGTTAATTGCTCTTCAGTTTTAATTTTATTTTCTATGTCTTTTTTCCCTGCGAACTATTAGAAAGCAAGAAGAATTTATTGTTGACTACTAAACATCCACTTTTGTAGTAACTCTGATATTTGCAACATCTCTTTGTTTATTGATGAATATAATCCATGTAACAGGCCCATGGATGAATATGACAAAAATGGTTCCTCACATCAGAAAGACATACATGGTAGTCCTGAAGATGATGTGGGTGCAACATCTGATTCTGGTTATTTCGATGCTGAAGATAAGTCATATAGTAGCAATAGCCCGGATGTAGCAATCATGAACGGAGAAACTTCAACAAGGTAATCTCACACTCTCTTAACTGTATGGGTTACAACTTATAGAAATATATTTTATTTTTATTTTTTTTTCTGTTAGGGTCTCGAAAATGGAATCAGGGAGCAATTATTTTGACTCTTCAGTTGGATCGAAATCTGTAGCAAGATCTAGAAAAGGAGATAAATTACGCAGGCTCAGTGTAGAGTGTGGTGATGGTGCCAAATATATGTCATATATCAAGGTTCTCATTTGAATCTGAATCATATGAACTTTTTTATATACCGTGATAAATCTCTTTATAGTTATTTTTTAGCACATTGATATTTATTATAAGAAACAGGAAAATTTCTATTGGTTTGTCAGGTTAGCAAAGTTCAGCATGAACAAGTTAAAAGCAGTATGAAACACTCTAACACCGGTATCCAACAGAGGTCTCTCAGTCACGTTTTAGGCAATCTTGATAGTTTCTGTGTTATACCATATGAAGTGTTTGAAGAAGAAGAGAGACTGAAGCTGCACGAACACTGGTCTAATTTGGCAAAGAAAGATCTCCCTGCAGGCTTTGCAAATTGGAATAGTTGGCGATCTGCCAGGTGGCAGTTAGGAATATCGTTAAGGAAAGAAATGGAAGATAAAGTTAAGTCAAATGATCAACCAGTTTCAAATTTTTGTAATCAGGATGAGGAGTTAAAATATGGTGATGTTCAGGACAACATGGAACAAAACGGCTATGCAGTGCTCCATTCAGAGGCGAATCTTAATGCAGAAAACCATGAAACAGCAATGGAAGTTGAACCAAATGATCAGCCTAATCAATGCTCGCGTCAGAATCAGCATCTACCACAGATTAATGTAATACATAATGATGGCCAAAACTTCTGCTCCATGCCCATGGATGCTGCCAATGATGATGTATTGATCCAGTCAAGTGCTTTTCCTTCTAGTCTATGTGAATATCCCGCAAGTTTAAATCGTGCAGATGCATCTGTTGGTGAACAAATATGGCCTGAAGTTAGCTTACCACAAAGTGTATACTATCACCATCCGACATCTTTAAGCGATGGATACACTTCTGTTGGTGAATTGTCACTAGGCCAGTCGAGGCAACCAATTGTTCTAGAATCCGAGTTACTACAAAAGGATCCTCTTAGAAGTTTTATGCACAAAGGATCTGATGGTGGTGATTCTTTCTTTAATCCATATGCTAATCAAGACCGTAATGAATTACTACTCCAATCACTTTATAAAGATCCCGGGAATTCTCATTATCTTCATGAACAGAAGCTTTCTAGTTTATCTTTCCACCCAACCGTGAGTGACCCGATGCTGGGAACCAATCAATTTTCTAGAAATTTGTGCCCATCGATGCTAATGGATCCTGTGCTTCCGACCATTCAAGAAAACTTATATTCAGTTCCAAGGCAAGAACACTTGTTGCCAATGAATAACGTTCACGATTGGCTCGGGAATGGTGGTATTAACCTTCCCATGACATCATCATCCCATCATCGCTAAATCAAAATTGGTATCATGCTGATGAGGTGGTGCACAATGGGTGGTCTGGCGGTGTAGTACCGAACCAGGACCTTCTGAATAGTGCTCAGGTAGTTGATGAGAGCTTATTTAGCGTTTTAGCTCAGCATAATGGGGCCCATATTGGTTCAACCGGTGCAATGCAACAGTTTATTCCTTCTGGGAATTATGTCGGAGTTGGGGTTGGGCTTGGTGCAGTTGCGCCTACATTTACTGCTGTACCTCCTCGGACCGGCACAGGGTCAGGTTTCAACTACATGAGTAGCAATGAAGCACAGTTAGGATGGATGAACTTGCTGCATGCATTGCAGGGGACCGGTAAATCATTTCCAAGACTATGGTATGACAAAGATATAGGACGGTGATGATGGTTATAAGGTCGTAGGTTTTAGATGGTCAGGATTAGAAGTTAGCAGATAGACTAATAGGATATAGATGGATATATGGGAAGGATATAGTCAGGTTTATCTGACTATGATAAAATCTTTTGCAGGATTAATAATTTTAGAATTGCTTTGTTTTTGGTTTTTTAGATGTTTTTTACTTCAGTTTTGGTTAAGGCAATGGGTTCTGTAAAAAATGGGTGCATAACTGCGCACTCTTTGAAATTGCAGATGCACAAGAGAAATGCAACATCTGTTACTTGAATGTTATCTTAGGTCCTGTAGATCTTCCCTGTTGATATTATACGTGATACTCACAGATACTGTTTTAGTAGATGTCTGTGCAACCAGTAGTGTCTAACTACGGGTCAAAAGAATAAAACTGACTATAGTTTGTCACCATCAAAATCCTGTCGCCGCTGATGTTACTCCTATTCTGGTTATATCTTACTTGTGCGATTATGCAAAATGTATAATAGTAAGCTGGACGAATTTCATACTTTTGTGCAAGTCAATCGATTTATGTCAAGTGTATAATGAAAAAGCTATCATGACCTACATACTTTTTACCACTAAATAATTTTTCTTGTTGATACCTTCCTCTAAGGTTAGAAATATACTTGTCTTTGCTAGTGGTTATTCCTTAAAACTTTTCTATATTTTATTTTAATGTAGTGATGATTATATGAAAGTTTATTACTTTTATTTAGCATTTGAGAGATTAAATCACATTTTCAATATTGGAGTATTGAACCAACCACGAAATCATTTCAAGGATTCAACCATGTTATCATTTAAGTAAACATAATAGCCCTGATTAGGATTGGTAAAGAAATTTCTAAAAAATCTAGCTTTAATATTTTCATGGTTTCTAGTTCAATACGGTACGTGCAGAATGGTACTAAACTATACGATATTGCAAACTTAAACCCGTGCGTTTTCCTGTGAGTAAACGCACTCTATCGACACAGTTGATTACAATACAATCACATAAATTAACTTTGAAACTATTTACAAACATTGTTAACTTTTTAAAAAATATTGGGACTAATAACAAATGACTGCTAAACATTCATTAAAAAGCATTAATACTTTACTACAAAAAATAATACGTTGCATGTCCAATACAAACGTCATTGCATTTAACACACAAAGTTCGCCATTAAATAAGCTTGGCAAAACACAAACAGATCATAGTTTCATTTGACATCTTCCTATGCGTTTCACATATCGATTTCTTTGTTGATCAAGAACTAAAGATTTGAATCCGATCATACGAACAAAAAATGGCTACTGGTATAAAATATAATCACGACAGGGAAATCATTCGATTAGAACCTGAAGCCGTTATTCCAATTTTGAAGCCTAGGCTCATCATGACATTGGCCAACCTCATTGGTATGTATACATCTTGTTTTTTATGATAATGTTGCTCGGTTGATTGTTCGATGAATGATCCATATTTATGTTATTCTAGCTGCCATCCTTGCCAAAAGTAAAGGATCTATTTTAATGATGTATCAACACCTTTGTATATTGCATTCGTGTTTGCCGGATTTTGTTTATCATGACATTAGTTGTCTGTAAATACTTTGATTTGGATCATTTTCGATAATTAGTTTATGGTTTAAAGAAGGTTGAAGTTAAGCATATTTGACATCAAAGAAATTTTTTGCTAGTTTAGTATATGTTCATCTTTGTTGAAATTGAAATAATATTGCAGAGCACAGTGCTGACCGTGGAGAGTTCTTGAAACTATGCAAAAGAGTGGAGTACACAATTCGGGCATGGTATCTTCTTCAGTTTGAAGATCTTATGGTATTATCTTGTTTTAACTACTTCATACATTTGTGATATTTTTGCAGTGTGTTGTATTTTGACTTCTTTTATTTTACTTGCAGCAACTATATGCACTTTTGACCCCGTCTACGGGGCTCAAAAATTGGAGCAGCAGAAGTTATCGCCCCAAGAAGTTGATGTTCTTGAACAGAATTTCCTTAACTACATGTTTAAGGTATCATCATATATAAATATCATATGCACATGCATCATGTCTACTGCAAAATGTTATATTACAAATATTATTCATATTAATGCAGGTACTAGAAAAGAGTAATTTTAAGATTGCAACAAATGAAGAAATCGCGGTTGCACAATCAGGACAATATCTTCTAAATCTTCCTATCTCAGTGGATGAATCAAAACTTGATAAAAGTTTATTAACAAGGTACTTTAAGGAACATCCTCAACAAAACCTTCCCGACTTTGCAGATAAGGTATTGCCTAACAGTATAAGAAACGAGTAATAGTGTTTTATGTATTTTTCTTTACTTTTGCTTTTGGCTATTGTATTCACATACTAGTTTGCAGTATATAATATTTAGACGTGGCATTGGAATTGATCGGACAACTGATTACTTTATCATGGAAAAGATTGACATGATTATTGCACGTATATGGTCATGGATCATGAGAGTAACTAGGTAAGCTTTTTATTTTTCCACAAATCATACTTATTTAAGTATAATTATTATTTGTTCACTGTGATTTTTAGGCTAGAAAAGTTTTTTCCGAAAAAATCAAGTCCGCTAATCAAGAAAGATATAACGAAAGAAGATGAAATCACGGATGAAGAGTTAAAAGATGAGTTGTATGTTGAGCGGATCCGAATAGAAAACTTAGAGCTGAGGTTTTATATAATTGTTGAACTTCTTTTATATTATTGATTACTACTTCACTAGCTGATAATAATTGCTGATTCATGAAATACATTCATTTAATCAGTTTAGAGAAGTTGGCAAATAAGATAACAATACAAGAACCAACATTTGACAGGATAATTGTCGTTTACAGGTATGATTCATGGCTAGTGAAAATATTTATCAAAATTTCATAGTTTGATAATCTTATAAATCTATATGAAGGCTAGCAGGCACCAAGACAAAAAAGGAACGAGGAATATACGTGAAGCATCTTAAACAAATTCCAATGGCAGACATGGAAATAGTACTCGTGAGTTATTCTTCATTCGTGAATCGACATCTCTCTTACTTATGACTTTAGATTTTTACTTTGACTAGTATAATTTTCCAATGTATGGTACAGCCAGAGAAGAAAAATCCAACTTTAACCCCTATGGATTGGTTGAAGTTCCTTTCTACTGCTATTTTCGGGCTGGTTAGTTATAATTTGTGTGATTTAGTTAGTTCAATGTTTTTTCCTAGTGTTATTTGAGTACACATGTTTTTACAGGCAGCTGTGACTGGCTCATTTGAGACGGCTAAAGCTGACTTTTGGGTCATTGTTGCCATTGTCTCAACGGTAGTTGGTTACTGTGCCAAAGTATACTTTACGTAAGTCGTTAGTATGTTTCTTGATATGAGTTTTAGTTGGATGCATAAGGTTTTAATCACCAGTCCTCATTCGACTGAATGTAGGTTTCAGGCAAACATGGAAACTTATCAGAACTTGATTACACAATTCATGTATGACAAACAACTCGATAGTGGAAAAGGCACTCTTCTTCACTTGTGCGATGATGTCATTCAACAAGAAGTAAGTGTATAGAACTATATATTGTTTAAAATAAGTACTTGATAACGAATACTTGATTTACTTAATCAAATGATTGATTTCAGGTGAAAGAGGTGATCATTTCTTTTTTCATATTGATGGAACAAGGAAAAGCAACTTTAAAGGTATTGCTCATTGTGTATAATAAGAATACAAAGTACCAAAATTTGACTCCTTAACACTAAGTATGATCCTTCGTGATGATACCTTATAGGAACTCGACCAAAAATGTGAAGAACTGCTAAGAGAAGAGTTTGGTGAAAGATGCAACTTTGATGTGGATGATGCGGTCAACAAATTGGAAAAACTGGGCATTATTGCTAAGGTACACTACCCACTTTCATATAATAGATCAAATAACTTGAACTGTTATAGAAGCAAATACTAAGTCATCATGTTTCTCGTTTCTTTGTGGGTTTTCCCGTTAAACGAATTGCATCACATTGAATAAATGGTTGCTATTAATGTGTAATTTTGTATGTTCTTAAACATAGGATCAAATAGGAAGGTATTACACTACTGGTCTTAAACGTGCAAATGAGATTATTGGCACCACTACAGAAGAGCTGGTACTTAAGGCACGCCAGGAGGGTGGTCCTTAAACGTGTTGCCACGTGGGCAGTGAAGGTAGCAACATCACCTTTTCTGGCAAGCATACAATTTCTGTGTTCGATTTTTCGTTTTTAAATTCAGTCAATATTGGACTTGGGGAATTCAAATCAAGTGATAGATATTTCTATGATATTTACAAGTGCATATACCATTTCCTAAGTGCATCAAGGGAATTTTATAGTATGTAAGTGTAGTAATTTGAAAAACAGTTACCTTTAAGATTTTTTTATAAGAAAGAGATGATGAACAAAGCCTATGCTTGAATTGTGGCATCCTTTTCTTAGCCACACACCATCGTCTCCTAGCAGTCACCACTGCAACAGTTGTGTCGCCGCCGCTAAGCATCTTCCACTTCCAGGTTTGTCATCTACTTTTTCTTGCAGAGCATGAAACACATTTTACGCTATCACTCACTCGAGTCACTTGTTTGACTTATTTCAAATGACTACTTACTGCTAAAGATTACAAACTGTATATAGTAGTTATTATTCTTCAAGGAATTTTGTATCTGCCTTGTACTTTCAGTTTTATAAACCATTACAAATACTGGATGATTTTAATGAGAAAGATACAAATGTCAATATTCAACTATCTTAACAGTTACCTCAATATTTTCGCATTAAATGTATTACAATGAATTCAATTACTAAAGAAAATAAAAGAATGAAGGAAAAGATTACAAGTGTTGCCTCTATAAATTGATAAAACCATCCATTACACAAATAGTCCATGGCAGATTTATGCAATTATTAATACACATTTTGTGGCAAAAACACATTTGACACAAACTTCTATAATTGTTGGTTTATATTTTAAACATATAAATCAAACCAATAAACCCCAAAATTCAGGAATCAGCAAGAGCAATAAGCTGATCAACAACACTTGGATCTGCTAGTGTACTTATGTCACCCAGCTCGTCTAGTTGTCTAGAGGCAATTTTCCTCAGAATTCTTCTCATTATCTTCCCACTTCTCGTCTTTGGAAGACTGGGTGCCCAATGAATTCTGTCGGGGGCTGCAAATGCTCCAATCTGATATACAAATAATGCAGATTCGGAATAAAGTTCTAGAATCAAATACAGAAATAATAAGTAACTCATAATGTTGTTGCCTTAGTAAAGTAACTGTATATCGGATCAACAGTTTTCTGCTATTTCTAGTATGATAGTCAATCAGCACTGTATCCGGAAGAAAAATCGGTCACAATATTCTTACCAACTTTACTATTTTTCTAGTAGTCATTTAACACTTGCAAGACAGTTAGTCAGTTTAAAAGGTGAAATAAATTTCAGCTTACTTGGTTTCGAACCACAAGCACAAGGCTTTTGCGAAGATCTTCGCTGTATGGAATACCGTCCACAAGGGTAACAAATGCATATATGCCCTGTCCTTTGACCTAAACAAAACAGGTGATGGATTGTTAAAGCAATTACCCACAACACATGCTGACAAAACACTACCAAATGTACATAACATGCAGTCATGCAGATTACAGGTGGCAAGATGAGCGGTTCGGCAGGTTGGTAATGGGTCAAAACGGGTCATTCTTCAGTATGAGTCAAAACAGCTTTGGGTCGAGTCGAGTTGCAACATCTTTCGTCCACTCTTTGGTTTTCTCTATGAATGATCAATGTGCTAGATATGATTACAAGTCTATATCATTACTGTGATGATTAAATTTTGGAAGCGATTTAGGAGGTTGCATCCCTTAAAAACACACTTTGTGCGAATTCTAACCCAGCTGACCCACTTCTTTTATAGTTAACATATTTTTTACCCATTTGAGATAATACATTATTCAAATCGAACCATTCTTAGACAAAGTGGTCAAAATTGCCATCTCTAATGTAGATATAAAGCTACCTCATGCTCAACACCGACGACGGCTGCTTCAGCACATTGGGGATGTGAAACTAGTGCTGATTCAACTTCTGCTGTACCAATACGGTGTCCACTGTTCATATTAAAAAGTGTAAACTAATCAAACACAGCAATATTGAGTATATACAATATTGACGATTAAGAGGAATGTCTCTTTGAGGGTCACAGATTAACCTTATACGTGACAAGTTGTGCATGTTTAGTATATGTATTCTCGAATTCAAAAAATCCAATAAAACTTAATATGGTTAACAAGAGGATTGGTATAAGTACATGCATGGTCAAGTTAACGAATATACCTGACATTAATTACATCATCAACTCTCCCTGTGAGCCAGTGATATCCATCCTTGTCCCTAACAGAAATTCCACATTAGCTAACTACATCCTTGAAGATATTAGAGAACAAAACGTAAAACAAATAACCATAAACTCATCTATATATGATGGCTTATATACCATGAGGATTTTTTTTGAAAAGCATCAACCTCACTTTAGTGACACTTCGGTATGTGGTTGAAGTTTTAGTAGACATTCGTGACTGTGTGCATAGGATATTAAAAAGCAAATAAATGAAATTTTAAGGTACCAGACACATTATTACCTACTGCAGCCATCACCGCTAAAATAATAGCCAGGGAACGCACTGAAATAAGTTGTCTCATATCTCTCGTGATCACCGTATAGAGTCCTGAATGCCCCGGGCCATGAGTTCTTAACACATAAATACCCACTGCACTCGCCGTCAATTTCGTTTCCCTTCTCATCCACTATGACAGGCTGCATTAAAATTTTCAAAGTAAGATCAATAAGAATGCCAACAATATGCAATTTTAGTATGGTCTGCAAGATACCTGAACCCCAAAAAATGGAAGAGTTGCAGAACCAGGTTTCTGAGGCCACGCGCCGGGGATGGGAGTAATCTGGAAGCAATAGGAGTGAATATTAAGTCATTAGCAATAGTTACCATTATTGATATATGGTGAATTTAAAATAAGTAATAACATGAGTATGTACCATGAAGCCACCAGTCTCGGTTTGCCACCAGGTATCTGATATGGGACACCTTGAATCTCCAACTACATTGAAAAACCACCTGTCAAGTCAATAAAGGAATTCTTCATATAAAATATATGATACTCAGTTCCTTTTGAAAGAAATTGGAAGTTGACTTTTGGTAAGAACCTCCATGCACTTGGGTTGATCGGCTCGCCGACACTACCAAGGACCCGCAAGGATTTACGAGAATAACGAGTAACATACTGCACGGTAAAACCACACAAAATTAATATGATATGGAAAATCCCTCCCCCATTTTCGCCTGAACGTAATAACTTAAGCATACCATTTAATCTCAAAAGTAGTCATAAGCAATTTAAGCAGGGAGTGACAATGCCAAGAAAATGTTTTTCTTATATATAGTATCTTCATATGTTGCATACTGTTGATGTTAATTGTTATTTGTTAATAACAAAGATTTTAGGGTTGTTTTGTGTTGATGCCGAGACTTGAGCTAAGCAGTGTGAAGAAGTAACTTATTGAACAAGAGATATTTCAAATCAGATATAAACCGCTAAAAGGTATAACATATAAGAAAATACAGAGTTAAAGAGACTCCTTACCGCATCTCCGTCACGCATAAGAGACCGCACCAGCGTAGGAGCAGTGTAGAATATTGTCACCTTATACTTGTCAACAATGTCCCAGCAGCGTCCAGCGTCTGGATAGTTAGGCACCTGCAGGTACATTTATATGCCAAAAACTTCTTAAAAAGAGTCATCATAAAAAAATTAAGGTTATTTAGAATATCAGATGCAAATTGTTATAAAGTATAAACACATAGATGTATGGATTACTACTTTCCAAAAATGACGTGAGGATATAAACTATTTAACAGCTTATAAAATTATTTACTATTTAACCTTCATAGACAAAATTCTAGTAAATTTACTGTACTGATGATGAGCCCCATACATTTGACTTTCAGACATGAAAGCAGTAAATACACAAAAAAGTGAATATGTTTACCCCTTCATAAAGTACAACTGTCGCTCCATTAAGCAGAGGTCCATAAGTAACATAACTGTGTCCAGTAATCCAGCCACAGTCAGCTGTGCACCTGGAATTTTAAAGGAAACAAGTGTCAACGTTTGTTCTACATTTCTTAGATGTATACAATTGTGTAACCCGGTTAGCAGAAAAAACAGCTTAATAAGCTTCAAGGACGTGGATGTAATTGACATAATCTTTGTTATGAGTATGTAACTGAAAGAAGTGTGAATAACTGAATATGATGAAATTCTATCTGTAATGCCACTTACAAACAATCATTTTTCCAAAAAAACAGAACACGCTAAATTTTCAGAAAATCAAGACATACCAGTATATATCAGAGTCTTTATAGTCGAATGCATATTTGAATGTTGTTGCAGTGTATATCATGTATCCTCCTGTAGTATGCAGAACACCCTATCAAATGCACCGGCATGATTCAATATAATAGTCAATACTCAACCACAAATCAAAAATAAAAAAATATTTCAGCCTTTTATGTGACTTAAATACCTTAGGCTTTCCGGTGCTTCCACTAGTATAAAGAAGAAAAAGAGGGTCCTCGGCATCAACCCACTCCACATCACATGTAGTAGAGCATTTAGGAACAACATCCTGAAAAAGAACCGTAAGCCAAATGAGCTACTTGAGATACAATTAAAAAGATAGTCCAACAGAAAGCATGTTTATGACCATCAAACCAGTGAACCACTACCAAAAAAGCCAAAAAGTCTGATACAAACAAACATATGCTAATAACTTAGAAAGTAAACGACATTGTATAATTACCTGCCACCAAATATCTCTACCCTTTTGCCATTTAGTATCTTCCTTCTTCATGGCTGATTCGTTTTCAAATGTCAAGCACGTAGCTGTGTGTGACAAAGAAAAAGCAAGGTCATGCAAAAATGAATACATGTATTCTGAAAACATCAACTGTTAAGACACGGAAATAAAGAGATCCATCCAATACTGGTTCTAGAACAAAATTACAGAAATTTTAGATTTATACTTATTAGTATCTTGTTAATTAGTATTAGTCTCCACCGCTGGGACTTCCATCCAATACTGGTCCGATACCACTCCTTCATGTACTGTTGACCAGCAATGTTATTATGTTATCAGTAGCTTTCTGATTATAATATTACGTTTCATTGCCATTGACTTTGTTTTCCTTTCAAGGTTCAGTTTAAGTTGAGTATTTTAAATTACGCAAATTATTTGAATTTATTACTCACAATGCTAAAAGGCAAATGGTCTATAGATGCAAAAACATAATAAGGTCACTATACTTAACTGAAGCAAGTTCATTGTTCTTCTAAGTGTTCCTAGGCCCTACTTCCATGTCCATTACAAGAACTAACAAAAATGTCAACTTCTGTTCACATGACCAAGGGTAAACCAAAGTGAAAAACTAGCAAACGGTTTTATATCTCAGTTTTAAACATGTACTTATTCTGCCAATAAAACCTTAACATATATAAATAGCTCATGCATATGATAATTGTATAAAAGAAGTTCCCACCTACAGAGACTCCATTTTGAGATGATTCTGAAAGTGCAGCGTCAACAATTTCTTTAAGATTGATCACTTTCTTCCCTCTCATAACTGCATTACAAGTTACTACAATCTTCGGTTTACAGTCCATAACTCTTTGATGAAGCGATTCTGCAGAGTATCCAGCAAAAACAACCTGAAAGTCAAAACACAGTCCAGTGTTAGTCATTTTTGGCTATTCATGAACTATAATAGTAACTATAAGATGCAAAAGATATATTTGAGCAGTACCGAGTGAACGGCACCAATTCGAGCACATGCCAGCATTGTGATTGGCAGTTCCATGATCATAGGTAAGTAAACAATCACAGTATCACCCTTTTTAACACCATTGTCTTTCAAGAAATTTGCAAGCTGTCACAAGACAGAAGAATATTATAATAACATCACAAAGAACATTTACTGGAATACGAGATTATGAAAAGACATAGTAAGAGCATTAAACCTGACAAACTCTCTCGAGCAGTTGTTTGTAAGTCAATGAGCCATCAACATTAAGCTCATTTCCTTCCCAATGAAGTGCAATTTTGTCGCCGTTCCCGGACTCTATGTTTTGATCCAGGCAGTTATAGCAGATGTTGGTTAAACCACCCTTGAACCACTGATTCAATGCATAGGAATTGCAAATGACTCGTTTATATGTGATTATGTATGATATAAGGTAACAGAACCGGAATATGTAAAGCTAGACATTTACTTACTTCAATGTTGATACGCCCTTTTGTGACATCTAGATTCTGTGAGCAAACCTCTTGACCCCATTTCTTTTGCCAATAAAATTCCGACGCAATATCAGACCAAAAGCCAGCAGGATCTTCAATTGACCTCTTGTACATCTCCAAGTACTGAAACAATCCCCCAAGATCATCAATTACATGACAAAAATGTTCACTGAAAGATTGTACTGCCCGTTCACAAAAGTGTATCATAGAGAACACGACTCCTGATATTCTTTCCTTGTTTCCTCCTCATGATACGAAATCACTTGTTACTTTAATAATTTGAAATAGAACAGTTCAACTGAAACCTGAATTCTGTTTCTTTTTCTTTTTTAGGTCAAAACATTTTCTCCCTATAATATTCAAAATTCAAATCTAAATCTAAATTGTGCTTCCTTTCCTGTCTTGGCAAAAACGTTGATAACGAGCAACATTGACTAGTGAGGACAAAATGGGGTAGGCAATGTTGAGCTTATGTTCAAGACTGACTGAAAGGCTGCCAAGGAATGTTTCTCTGTTTCTGTTTTATTTATTAAAAAAAAAAAAAAAAATGGCTATTTTGGACCATTTCTCGATTTGTGCGTGTCTGCAGGGCCATGGTAATTAATCGTTCCAACTTTATTGGATATCCATCCCTGAAGGGACTTGAAATACATACTAATGGTACTATACTTTATCATGTTGATGCAGCCGGAGGCGGAGAGAGACGGGCCCCCTACCCCCCAAAAAAATTGTAGCGTAAATTTTTGAAAATATCTGGCTATTTTTATAACTTCCCGGGAACCGATTTGTAGTGTAGTTTTTAAAAATTATCAAAGTCTCCTCCCCGATCATAACTTTCTGGCTCCGCCTTTGCATCTCAACGCAAGTCAATCAATATTTATAGCTCAAAACTAGCAACTTATGTTTTTTTTCATTGATATATCACAAAATCCATCAACTCTAACTTAACACGTAAAACGAATGAAATAACATTCATATAGATGATCTGTTAATAACATAGAATCATTATTAAAAATTAAATTAATAAAAAAAAAATGATGATTTGAAAGCACCTTTTGAGGGGAGGAAACGAGGGCGTTTTCCGTAAAGTTAGGATTGGGAAAGACGAGATCGTGCTCTTCGGAAGCGAGTGATTCACCGAGTATAACAGCATTAAGGCCCGATATATTTCCGGCACCGGACGGCAGAATCTTCATTGATTCAACATGACGGAGATAACTCTTAGTCGCCATCATCAACAAAGTCAACTCTCTCTCGATGTTTTCAACAAGGACCAAATCTCAATTAGATTGTGTGACTATATATAGGTTTTTAATAGCAGACTGCTGTGCTGGATCTTGGAGGGAGGGGGGTTGGGGTTGAATTATAAAATGTTGTTAGTAAGACAAATTCATTTCATGATACTGCCTTTTACATTTACACTTTATCCTTTACATTTTTATTTATTTATTTATTTTTTATTTATATTTTTTTGTTATGAAAAGAAAAAATACCTTGCTAATTTATATTTATAGTAACACGAGGAGTTGGTAGCTATGTTTGTCAAATTTTGTGGGAGTTAAATTTTTTGTTTTTTCATAAGAATTAATTAAAGTTGAAGGTTAATCATATAAAATAACCTAAATAAAATATTGATTTTTTTTTTTAAAGTTTTTGCACGTCTTTTAAAAATATTTTGAGAGACATGTAAGGGTGGACGGAGTGGAGAGCGGGTAGGGGTCCCAGATCAAGATCGGAATGCAAGACAACTGCCCGCCAAATTTCAGACTTGGTTCGATTAAGGAATTGAGCTCCGAGCTCGCAATGGTACCCGTGCTTGTGTTTGTATTTTTTTTTCTTTTGTCTTCTTTTTTGGTTTGGTTTTGAAGGTGGGAGGAAGAAGGTTGGTTTTGCAGTGACAGGAAAATGGTTTTGCATGGGAAGAAGGTGGGAGGAAGAAGGTTGGTATGTTTTAATATATATAAAAAAATGGAATTAAGATTAGCACTAATCTGTCTCAGTTAGGGTAGTGTTAGGGAGGAGGAGGAAGCCTAATACCCTAATCACTGGGTGCCACATCACCTCTATCCAATAAAACCATTCCAACTCAAACTACCACAATACTACCCTAACTAGACGGAGCCAGACCCGATCCCACCCTAACACTACCTTTCATAAAAAGACAAAAAAATAGAGAACAAAGGTAATTTTCGAGCGGGTTCCGAGCTCGATTTGGTCCTCCAACTCAAGTACCCGATTCACAAGGAATGGTGTAGCCTAATACCCTAATGCTACTTGATGCCTTACCCGCATCCACCCGTCATGCCTTAGTAGATTGGGGTAGTTTGAGTTGGAGGTTTTATGGACAGAGTGATGTGACACTCCTAGGGTATTAGGTAGACACCCTCCTCCCAAGCAGAGGAGGAGTGACCCTAATACCCTGGGTGTCACATCACCTCTATCCAATAAAAACCCTCTAACTCAAAACTACCCAATTTTACCCTAACACTACCCTAAGTCGAGGGAGTGGTACCCTAGTACCCGATTTTTATTTTTTTATTTATTTTTTTTTAATACATAAAATCACATACAATATTTAAAATAAAACATACCATTTCATTAAAAATAAAAACATTACATAATACTTAAAAAACTATAACTTAAAATTGAAACTACAACTTAAAAAAAAACATTACATAAGTTGAAATTAAAAAAGTTGAAACTACAATTTAAAATTGCAGTTCCATCCGTGTTTGGCCGCAAGTTCACGTTTTTAGTAAGAACTAATTCCAACATAGCGGGATCGCTAATGCGATCATGCGGCTCCAAAAAACTTTAGCTCCGTTGTGTATTCTTGAACTTGCCCCTCGAGTTGTGTAGCCAACAATTGTTTCGCCATCTCGCTTTTCTTCCAAATATTGTGTCTTCTTTTGTGTGTAGGCGTTGATTTCATCCGCAACACTTGAGATCGACGAGGAGGATGCGCCTTGCTTCTTTTTCATTTTTCTTGATTCAAGTGGAGGGGTGGGATCTTCATTCATGTCGAGAATGGTGTTGCTTGCCGATTCATACTCCCCCGACTTCCTTTTTGAAGAATTGCTTGTCGCACCGGCAATATCTTGAAAACATTCTTGTTCCGTCCATTTGTCATGACCTCTGACAATCTCCCACGCCCTGGTATGAGTAAATTGCCTCGTAATGCTCGAGAATTCGTTTCCAAAAACCGTCGGACTTTTGTTCATTACCGACAACACCACATTCGGAGATTTGAACCCATGCTTTCACCAAAGCCTCCTCTTGTGCCGGCGACCAAACTTCACGGGGCCTCCTCCCGTGAAGGCTTTTTCTTCTCTCGGATCGACTTCTTGAACTTCCTCATCTTCGCCTTCTTCGTTTGGTAGTGGTTGTGTTTGGCACGCACTCTACGCCATCGTCATTGTTTAAGAACGGGAGAACTCGCTTGTAGTAGTGATGTTGTAGTGTTGTGGATTCATTCGAGGAGGACCCATATTATATTGGTAAAATTGATGTGGAGATGGGGTTGTGGAACGTAAAATTGATTCGGGGATGGTTGAGAATAAAATCGCTAAATCCTAACGGAGTTTGTTTTGGTTGATTCGGGGATGGTTGAGACCGACCGACGCGAGTGGAAGTTTTTACCTCCTGGATCCATGGTTTTGTGTTTTGAAAGATTAGTATGTGTTGTTATTTGTGTTTTGTGTGTTTTATTTAGAAAATGAGTATGAATTGTTTGGTTTTAAAGAGATTTTTTTTTATTCATGGCAATGTAGTCGTTATCCAAAAAACACGCTCCCCCCAACGGATCTTTTTTCAATTTATCAACAAACACACTCGGGCTCCCAACTCGATTTTGCTACTCGATTGGACTACCCGCTTGGCTAGGGGCGGTGTACCCGCTCGAGTTCAAGTACTCGATGGGCTACCCGAGAGGCACTCCCTCCTCCCTAAGTATTTTTATTTTATTAAAAAGCGTGTGTTCTAATGGTACCTTTTATTGTGTGATAAACTCTTTAACTAAATGGTTGCGGGTTCAAATCCTGTTTAAGACATATGAGATAGTCTGTTTTAAAAATATATATATGAGTATCACTAAATATAGTTTTTACTCATTCCTATAAAGTTCAGTTTTCAAAAGTTTTTGTATGAAACAAAGCTTATTTTAACAGTTCGAGCTATTATAAGCTTCAATAAGGTAGCTACCAAACACCCCACAACATGAAGCTTTTTTATTGAGAGTTGATTTGCACATTTTTTAAATTGATTGACACACTCTAATTTAAAGTGTGTTGACATTCATACCCTCACATTACTTTTACACATTTTCATACCGTGAAGGTATAAATGTCAATACACTCTAAATTAGAGTGTGCCAATCAATTTAAAAAATGTGCAAATCACCTCACTTTTTATTTGTACATAGCAATTTTAGGTGAACGGACACGAATGCCTCAAGTCAAAACCGTACCAGTGTTGTTCTCTTCCGTTTAATGTTACGGCTACTTCAACCCACTCCAACGATTGACAATTATATGTGAATTACTAACTCACGGTCATTTCAAGATGTCGTATTTAACTATAGCGACGATAAACTATATTACTTGATCTTTTTAAATTTATAAAATTAATACAAGTGCGTATCTATCTCCATCAAAACAAATTAATCTTTATATAATAAAACAAAACCCTAATTTAAATTTTTCATTTCAAAAATCAATTCATACTTTATTAAGTAATAATTAAATTAATTAATTTTTCTAAAAATAATTATTATGAAAATAAACCTTAAATATTTCCTTATATGACCAAAAATATAAAAAATTCGTTTTTTCCTAATAGGTTGAAAAAAAAGTCAAAAATACACGTGGGTTGAGATTTAATACTTTAAACATTTGGTTGCAAAGTGTAAAACTAAAAAGAAACAGGAGTTCTTCCAGATTCACTCAACAAGGAAAAAGAAAAAAGAAAAGCCAGCAAACACTGATTCAATCAAACAAACACAAATTTACTTTTTTGATGTGGACCTAAATCAACATCTCGGTTTGATTAATCAAAGGTGTGTTCTTTAATGAATGAATCAAATTTATATAAGTTATCGGCTTATTGATTAATGGACCGATTTAGGTATTTTGTATAGGGGTTTTGAGTAACCTTTTAGGTTTAGGGTTAGGGTTTTAGAATACAATTGTTTTTTGTATATGATTTGAGGATAATGTGCCTTCACGCTGTATAAGATCATCTCGATGGGCAAATGATACTGATTATCCGGTTAATGAAGATGAAGTTTCTGATGCGTTGGAATATAACGGGAGTCAGAGGATGCCAATTACACGTTCCGGTTCTGCATCTCTTGGTTCAGAAAGAAGTAGATCACGGTCATCGGAGTCTAATGAAAACGGCTACCATAGTGACGAATATATCGAGAAGGATTTGGTAAGGAAGGATTATATAGGAATAGACGAGGATGACAGTAGTGATGGCCCTGGTGTTAGTAAATCATATACCGATTCCGAGAGCGGTGATTCCTCACAAGGTACGCCACGTCGTGTTCTTCCTCCTCAAAGAAGTGTAAACATGCTATTAGGTTGTAGAAGTGTTGACGAGTTCGAGAGATTGAATAAGATAGATGAAGGCACTTACGGTGTTGTTTACAGGGCGAAGGATAAAACAGGATAAGTTTTTGCATTAAAAAAGGTGAAGATGGAACGAGAACGAGAAGGGTTTCCTTTGACTTCGTTAAGAGAAATAATATCATTCTTTCGTTTGATCACCCTTCAGTTGTCGACGTGAAAGAAATCGTGGTTGGTAGTAACCTCGACAGCATATTTATGGTGATGGAATACATGGAACACGATCTTATGGCACTGATGGAGACAATGAAACAACCGTTTAGTCAAAGTGAAGGTAAATGCCTTATGCTCCAGCTTTTAGAAGGAACAAACAATCTTCTTGACAATTGGGTTCTTCATAGAGTTTTTTAGACGCCAAATTTACTATTGAATAATCATGGTGAGTTGAAGATTTGCGATTTTGGATTGTCTTGTCAGTTATTATTTGGTACAGGTCAACATCTTTTTACCTCTTTTCAGTTATTATTTATGGTACAATGTTCTTAATTTTTAAGAGGATATTTGATTTTACTATTTGTCGAATTTTGTTTTGTGATTATGGTTTGCATCTGCTATTCTTACAGTTTTCACCTTGAGTTTTTATCTAAGAGGATTTCTGACCAGTTGTAGACAAGTAATTTTCTTCGTAATGTTCATATATAATGCGTTGGATGTTAGTGGATTGGTTTCTTTTGAACACGATGGGTTCCATTGCGAAAGTTTCAACAAGGAGTTAGTGGAAGCGAGTGACAAGTTAGCTTCATAAGATATTGCAGGTAGTCATGATAATGCAAGAAGACCGCGTCATGAAAAGCCAAGGATTTGCTTCAAAATTTGGAGGTACTTAATTGTTGTTGCTTCATTTGTGTGTCATTTTACAATGTTTGTAGTCTTTTATTGTATTAAATGGGGTTGATAGCATATTTTATCAATTATTTTATCGTCAAGTCAAAGTTCAAATGTTGTATGTTGTAAGAATGTCTTTTGAGTTTTTACTTTTAAAATATTAATAGTGGGGGATAACGTAGTAAGATCAGTGCGATGAGTCTTTCCTTATTTCACAACGCAGACAATCAATGTGATTGTGTTTTGATCCACTTCAATTGAATTGGCAGTCTGCGTTAGATTAAGGAATTTTTTTATTTTCATGTTGGAACTGATTAAATTTTTTTTAGATAAACAGATTTCGCTTCTAATTTACATGTTATCTAGGAGTTAAATTATCAGTATACCAGTCACATTTGTCAATTTTGTCACTTTATCTGTGTATTTTGAATAATTAGAAATTTTCAAATATTTGTATTTGTTCTTACTTCCCGGATTAGAGATCAAAATGAAGGTAATGGGTTCGGGTCAGAATGGGTATGCGCTTTCCAGGACTGCAACTTTTAAATCTTTTATATGAGTTTCTTTTGTTCAACTTTATAGCAATGTTTGTTTTCTTCTTTAGGGAATGATAAGGATTCTTCAAGAGGCATCCTCTCTGGAACTATGGATAAATTCAAACGGTATGCATCTCTACTACATCATTCAACTGCCTTAATTTTTTTCTAGAGGTGTCATATTCAAGCAGTATACTCAATACTTATGAATGAGACGATTCGGGTTGTGTTAGATGGGAAGAGTGGGTGATTTTTATTCAAAACTTTAGATCGTTATTATAATAATGTTGTTTTTGTGAACATAATTGACACATTGGTTACTTTCAATAAGCAAAAAGCGCTAACACAACATGACCATACTAGAAGTTATAGTATGGATTTAATTAGTTATATGATTGATTTTGCTGTTTATTTTGGATATAAATAGGTGACTTAAAGACTTGGGTCTTGGAACATAAATATTGTGTTTACTTTGTGACTTTCACTATGTAAATAATGAATAATTGCAAATCAGATTAAGGGGTGTTTGGGTAAGTTTGTTTTAAGTGTTTACGGGTTTTTTGTATATTAAAATAAATATTAAGCACCTGGAGGGTGTCTGAACAAGGTTATATTTCACAAGGATTATAGCTTTTTTTAGGGAGGAAATAAGCTAATAAGCATTAACACTAAAATTAGGGCTTTTTTGAAAGACGTAAGCTTTTAGTTCTATTTACCCATTAGACCCGTTAAAGCATATAGTTTTTTAAAGGTTAGAACAGTGTGCATATTTCATGGGTTAGTTTGAGTGCAAGCGTTTGATGTTACATGGTGTCCATTAATTTTCTTTAGTATATAGTTTAGAGTTAGAATACACTTGATCTGTTGAACACTAAAAGTAAAGGAAATATTTGGAACTTTGAAACTCATTACGAGTAAGAAAACGTCACATTTCTTTTGTAGCAGATTTATGAATTCAACAATGATAGTCTCAGTTTGCCCCACCCATAGCACCCCTCTACATTAGTAGTTGTGTCGAGAGAAGTTAATTACTTGCTGATTCGTATCAGTATATGTTATAAAGGCTTCATCACAAATTTAATGTGGCAAACAGTAAAAGTATAAATTATATAGAACTTTGAAATCAAATGTTCATATATTTATTGTTGTTCGACTTTCATCCACAAATAGATTTTAAATCATAAAGTAGATGTGATGATAAATCCTTATGGCTTATGTGACTATTCTGTGTTTTGGGTTTCTTACTAAATCCGCTTTACAATTTTGATATGGCAGATAAGGGTTTTAAGTGTTTGGGTATCTGCTAACTAACTGCTGCAATTTTGATTATTTTTTTAGGGTATTTTCAGGAATAACCATCTTGGTGATGTCTATATGAGCAAGCTAGAGGGACAAAGTGACTGTGTTTGTGAATGTCGAGTTGTAGACCGTAACAATTCTATGTTGGGTCAAGGATGAGAAACAAGGATCATGAAATGACAGGTGTCGAGTATCACATGGTCGAGTTTATCATTGCTTTTCTTAAGTACTAATAAAACAAAATGAACAAGGTCGTGGAGAATATGCACTTGGTTGGAACTTTTATAGCACAAGGTTGTGTAGTTTGAGTTCTATGTACTATGATGTTAAATGTTTAAACTCGAAAATTCATAGGGCAAGGTGTCAGAAAATAAAATAAACACAAAGAATGAAACTGGACACTTGATTTTGGTAATTTTATCTTTTTGTTCTTCCAATTATTTTCTCCTAATTTTGTATTGTTATGCTAGATGGTGTGATAATGCCACTGTAGGGGAGGGAAATTTTTTTGTAAAGCATTAGCTCTTTTGTATACTACCAGAGTTGACCTACTTTTAATGTTACAAGAATAGTTTTGTTTTTTTAGTAGTCTTCTACACCTGGTGTTGATTGTTAGTGTTGGATATGTTATTTAGTTTCTTAGTGGGGCTGATCATTGGGTTCTATATTTGTAATTTTTTTATTTTTATGGAGTAATAACTTAAAACTAATATGCCTATCTTGGTTGCATAAATTTAATGAAGTTCATACAAAGCCATGTACTGACTTTTGGTTTGTCTACTTGAGTTTATGGGATGATGAAGGCACTTATAGATATATTATTATTGTCATGTGGAGGCACAAAGGTTGATTTTATAACGAGCAACTCTTAATTTTTTTTGAAAATGTCTCATGGGTGGTCAAGTCACAACTTACAAACAATTTTACTCTCCGGGAACCATGCTAAATATAAAATTTAATTGTAAACGAAGATAATAGAATGTGATTTGAAGGATGGAGAGGCATTATAATTTGTAAACGTGCTTCGGTGGCTATAAAATGATACTTCAACGTCATGTCAAATTGTGAATGCAAGTTTTTGTTGTGCAACTCGGTTTATGTCTTGATTTTAGCTGTTCATCATAATTCTTGCTTGGATTTTCTTGATGCATGACCATAAGAAATTGATACGTGCATGTAGCGTTTCTATGTTCATCTACTTTTATATATTGAACATCATATGGTTTCTTGAACAATGACCTTTTAGTTATTCTCATTGGTCTTGTCAATCTTTATGAATAAAATATTAACAACGTTTGAAATGTAGCGTGATGTGTCCAACATAGAATGTGTATAAATGGTTTAATAAAAGATAAAAGTTTGATAGAATACATCTTTTTTGCTTTGCTATATCCTGTGATCAAAATTAAAAAATTTAATCAATAAAATACATAACCAAAACTTTAGAAAAACCCCATGAAAGACGGCCTTATAACTAAATCACTAATAGTAGGATGGTCTTTTGTATAAGAACCAGTTCTTTTATTCTGTTTCATTGCTTTTTTTGTTGTTGTTGTTGTTGTCCGTGAAAGTGTTGTCTTGCGTCTACTATTGTAGATATTCAAAATCCTTGGCACACCAAACGAAAAGATTTGGCCTGGACTCTCTAACAAATTTGTTGTATTATTTAGTTTTAGATATTCTACTGATTACTATCTCTTTCTTATTATCATCACTTCATTATGGAAGACAAACTTGAATAAACTACTATCTCTCTCAAGCATGAGGTTTTTTTGAGTTTTTGTTATATACTTATATGTGACTGTTATAATTGAGATACACACATTTGTTAGCTCTTCGTGTTGTTATTGAATCTAAACATTCAAAGGAAAGATGAAATCCTCTTGAAGATTCGAAACATTAAATCAAATTGAAGTTTATAGTAAGTGTTAACCCCAAATCACCTACCGGCCATGGATGAACATAAGTAATCATAGGTTATACTTGAATCCTAGAGATGTTACATATTTACTTCATGTGTGTCCTACAATCATGAGGCATTATTTTTTTTAAGTTTGTTGTATTATTTAGTTTTAGATATTCTACCAATTACTATATATTTCTTATTATCATCACTTCATTATAGAAGACAAACTTGAATAAACTACTATCTTCAAGCATGAGGTTTTTTTGAATTTTATGTTATATACTTATATGTGACTGGTATAATTGAGATACACACATTAATTAGCTCTTCGTGTTGTTATTGAATCTAAATATTCAAAGGAAAGATGCAATCCTCTTGAAGATTCGAAAGATTAAATTAATTTGAAGTTTATAGTAAGTGTTAACCCCAAATCACCTACCGACCATGGATGAACATAAGTAATCATAGGTTCTGTGGCTACTTGAATCCTAAAGATGTTACATATTTACTTGTGTGTCTCCTACATTTATGAGGTATTATTTTTTTGTAAGTTTTAATACCATAATATAAAAACTTCGCTACCACTTTCATTTCCTTTGTTATCGTATTTGTTCTTGCATATGCCATAGCTTTATTAAATCTTGGGAGTATAAAAGTTTGGTCATTGTTAAAGATAGAGTCAATTAGAAATCCTTATAAAAACGAGTGAATTCGTAATATAGGATGGATATTTGTTTGAATAGGTGTAAATCTTCAAGTTTTTTTTAGGTTCAATGTTGTTTTATAACCATTTTGAGGTATTTGTGATGAGGTTATGGTTGTTGATGATTAGTTGATTGATGGTTTTTCATATAGAAGTGTGGACAGGTAGGTGAACTTGATCCGGATAACGACGAATTACTGCATGATCTTGAGGATGAGAAGGCCATCATATGAAAGCTTTGTTGGTAATGTATCCAAAACATTAAAAATATCAGGTCACCGGGTGACAAGTAATGGAAAGTCACAAGAGCAATGAGAGATTAGTCTTAATGGTTTCAGGACTAAAATATAAAATGTTGCCCGTGTATTAGTTGATAAATCTTGCATGACTTGGTATTGATATATAAAGGCCATGTTATAAACTATAATATGTCTGGGAATATTGAAAATTATACTCATCATAAGGACGTATGTTATTATCTCGAGCGGATGCTTATACATGGCAACAATCCAATTGATTTTCGATTTTTCAATACTAATACGTAATTAACTTATTAGCGTACTACTGCGGTAGGAGTTTTCACCTGATTACGTCATTGATTCTTTATTCAAGACCTTTGGTCTTAATGTGTTTACTGGGGTTATGTGTTTGAATTTTTGAGAGGTCTCAATTTCCACCAATCCATTATTGCATTGTGTTTCTGTGTACCCGAGCTTATCCTCTAAACAAATCAAGCCTAACGTTACTTATTTGTCTAGGATATGTTATCTTTATAAGCTAATCTCACATGTTGTAATATAAACGTTACTCATTTTTAGGAAAAATGTTTGGTTAGTCAAATTTAATTTCAGAGAAGCTAAATTGGGTCAAATTGATTATAATCAACATTTTGTTATTTTAACAAATAAAAATAAATTATTCAAAATACTTTTCATCATATAAATTAAAATTTTAAAACCATAAATAAAACAAAACAAAATTAAATTATTTTTTAAAGAATAAAATATACTATTGACAAAATTAGTTAAAACACAGCGTCTTGCAGCATTATAACTAGTACATATAAAAAGAAAATCTATTAATTATTTAAATACTTAATGACATTATAATCCACAAACTTTTGCCACCTTCACTTACACCATATATAAAAAAATAAAAATACACACACAAATAAATTGACGCTATTATACATTGTTACTGCTATGTATCACATAAATGCTAAACATTAATAGTGTTTATACGACATTATCACAAGTGGTGTTATTTTTTGATTTTTTTTACTGATTTAAGATTTATTAATAATGAAGAAGCATAAATCAAACAACACATGAAATAAAATATGTATGATAAATTTTGATATAATTGAGGTTACGCAATGGCAATGGAAGGCGTTTAGATCTAGTTGGGTAGAATTTATCGTAAAATTGAGGTGTTGCTATAATTGAGGTGGTAGAAAATGAAGACGTGTGATGAATTGTAATAGAAGAGTCTGGCAAATGATAGGACGGTCGATTTTGAAGTAACAAGGTTAATGACAAGAAAAACTTGGCAAAGTATTGTTAATGGTACAATTGTCATTTCACTTTAGAAACTTATGAGCATAACTTATTTTTTCTTCTAAGTATCAGTTGTCTCTTATAACGAGTTGATAGATAATTAATTGGAGGCGATATTCTTTAAAATAATGTCTATTTTAGAAAGAATCTTTTTTAATATCAAAATTTCAACAAAAGTTTAAATAGATAGCAACATAAAAGGCATTATTGTTTTTTTTCTTATTTTAAGAGAGCAACTTGGTGTCAATTTATATCAAAGAAGTTGATAGATGATTTTTAGTCTCCATGATTAACAAAGTCAACTCAACTCTTGGAGTTTTCAACAAGAAAAAGTTGATTTTGATTGTGTGAGTTAGTGTGTATATATAATTTTTCGTAGGCTGCTGGTGGCTTGTTGGATTTTGAAGTAATGGAGTTAAGATAAATTGATTTTCATGATATTGACTTTTTTATCTTTTTCAATTTGATTTTCTTTTTGGTAAAAATATCCTTGCTAATTTATAATAAGAAGAGTCAATAGTTATATTTGACGCCATTAGTTGGAATTATTTTTTTTTTTTTTTTATAAAAGTGGTTGGAGAATTAGTTAAAGTTAAAGGTTAATCATGTAAAATAACCTAAATAAAACATTGAAATAAATATTTATTTTTTAAGTTTATGTGTGTTTATTTAAAATGTTTTGAATATAAAATAACTTTTAAATGTAGCATTTCAAGTAACTAACTTGCTAAATGAATACAAAGAACTTTGTTTCATATGTGTTTGTAGAAACTAGAAGGGGGTTGAATAGTTTCACCGTTTAAGTTACGTTTTAAAACAGATTTACTCTTTTTAAAAAATCTTTTAGATTCGAAGTATGTGATATCAATCAACAATATGAACACAATAAATATAAATAACTATAAATAATAAAGTGACAAAGTAAATAGAGTAAAGAGAATAAACAATCAAACCGATTCACAGAGATTTATAGTGGTTCGACTACGAAGCTCTATCTTCGCCCTACTCCACTCCCCGAGTCACACACTCGAGAGTTCACAACAACTATGTCAACAAGCTCCCTTCAGGCGGAGAAAATCGTACACTTTCGCTTACACCAATTTGCGACACTAAGCGAACTATCGAGTTCTAATCCTAGCTAGAACCAATCTACAAAATACTACACGCAATAGTAACCGCTACACACAACACCTCACGGACTAACACCAAGTCCGGATCTATACTTACACTACAACTCACGACTTACACACAAGTCAGATCTATCAATATACAAGGATGGAGAATTTAGATCAAGAAGAGAATCATAACAAAGGTTACGTATAAGATGCCTATTCTATAACACTTCATTTCTTGACGAATACGAGTGTTCTTCTCTTTGCACTTTGATAAAGGATGAATGTGATCACTTACAAACAAATTACAACAAGTTAATGTGATCAAAGAAGAGGGATTAGAAAGATTTAAGAAGACAAAAAAAATTAGTGCTCAAGAGGTAAAAATTATGTGTGAAAATAGTGCAATATTTATAGCCTGCAAGAAGAGGGGCGGGACGGTCCTTCAAACATGAGCGGTCCCTTATATATAAGGGACCGTCACCAACAGACGTTCCTATTTCAAATTTATTTTTCTTAATAAAAAATTTCTGTATAAATACAAAAATAATTTGTATAATTTATTTTGTAAAAATGTTTTGTCACATTTATAAAAATGTGAGGTTTAAGGACAAAAATATTTCTTTGATCACTTAACAAGTTTGATATATTGTTTGTATACAACTTAAGTGATATTATGTCGAAATGGACTTTAACGACTAACGTGTTTTCACATTTTGTGATTATCAAAACATACGGAGGTCGAAAAATATAAATAACGTTTTTGACATTATTTGTACTAACGATCTCCTCCTTTTTGATGTTTACAAAATATAAACTCATTTTATATAAAAATATAGTTATTTTTTTTTAAATAGTTTTAGTCCATTTCCCCTTTTGTAGAATAAAAAAGGTGTTGTCGATGTGTAGAGAAAAGAAACCGACGATACAAATGTTCCCCCTTGATCGATGCTACTCTTGTTGAGGGCACCGAAGAATCGAGCTATGGAGATGTGCTACAAAAATAAGTTAGAGTACAAAAGTAAGTATATATATTCATCTAAGTTGAATCAGTTGTTGCAGTTAAAGAAGATTGAAGTTTATTTGAACCATGTTAGGGACGGTCCCTTATATATCGGCAGTCCCATAAATTTGTAGGACCGTCTGTCCCTTTAAGGGACCGCCACCAGTGGCGACATTTTGAACATATTGGTAAGTTTTCTAATTTTGTTATTTTTAAGGTTTGTGAGTAACACAACTATAAATGCATTAACAAGTATCACAAGTCTTATAAAGAAACTACCAATTCAAATATCACATAAATATCTCAACCAAAAGACATTCGTTAATTAAGAAAGCATGGGGTGGCAATTCGGGTCGGGTTCGGGTTGATAGGTTGGCGGGTCAGAATACCCCAACCCGAACCTGACCCATTTAAATCATCGAGTAAGCTATGTCAACCCTAACCTGTTTACACATAACCCGAACCTGACCCATAATAAACGCATATATACTTAAGTTTGCGGGTTAAATAGGTTACACGGGTTGAATAGGTTAAATGGGTTTCGGGTTGACCCATCTGACCTATTTTATATACAAAAGTTGGCACAGTACACAAGTTAAACAGGTTAAACGGGTTTACACATCGACCCGTTTAACCCATTTAACCCGTATAATAAAAATGTAAATCATTTTGAATTCATGAACTAAATCTTAAGCGGGATGGCAGGCCGACCCACTTAATTTATTCTCAACCCGAGCCTAACCTGTTTAATAAACAGGTTAGATGGGTCGACCCAAACTCGACCCGGAATTTATTTAGACTCAACCCGAACATGTTAATTTTCAGGTCGGTTTCAGGTTGGATTTCGTGTCGGGTCAGAAATTGTCATCCTAATTAATAGTAGGGATACATAAGGTTCCTAAAGAAAACTAAATAAAGACCAATGCTAGTTAGTTAATCCCACCAGTGCATGTTTGGCCCAAAACAGAAGGTTTGCTTATTTTTAACTAAATATATTGAGATGCTTAGTTAGTTGGTTGAGAATGAGGTGGTAGAATGATAGTGTTAGTGGTTAGTGGAGTTGGTGGCATTGGAGGTTGTGAAATGAGGTACTCAATATGAGCAAACATGTAGTGGAGCTCCTCTCTAAAGGGAATGAATGAGATTGTGGTTGTGAAAGCAACAAGCATAATTCATGCCATGGTGAGCAACAAAGTTGATGAGGTAGCCCATGATGGGTGATGGTGGTGGAGTGGATGGGGTGTAGTCCAATTGACTAATTGGAGTTAGGGACAAAGAAGTATTTAATGGAGGTGGATTTGAGATTCTTGGTGGAGGTGACATGTCTCCAAGGTATGGTAAGAGGTTTCCAAAGTAGGATATGAGTGATGAGTTTGAAGGTTTTGAGTAGGAAGAGGAGGTTCCTTTTGTTGATGGAGTTTTCATATGTGCACTTGGTGGTTGAGGTGAGAAGAGAATGGTTTTAGGTGAGGGAGTGTTGTCTTCTCTTATCAAGTCAACAAAGATAAATTTGGGAGGTATGATAATGAGTTTGATATTTTTGTTTGGTGAAAGTGTGGAGGTTGAAGATGAGGCCATTGAGAAGAAGATAAGTTAGAAGATATAATGGTAAAGAAGGTGGTGAGGAGAGGCAACAAAGAAGGTCATTTTATAATCAAAAACACCTATAGTTTAGGCAAAACATGAAAATGAGAGTTTAAGGTCTTAAAAACTGTTTATCTTATCATGGTAAGGTGATAAATTTCATAAAGTAAGTCAACTGCTATAGAAAAGAAAACAATAGTAAAATATGTGACCCGGGACGGTCCCTTATATATAGGGAAACGTCTCCTCCTTTATGGGACCGCCACCAGTGAGTTCTAGATTTTGCCCCATTTTCTTTTTCATGCAACTTGGATAAACTCAACAATCATGTACATGCAATCTGCAGATTTTTGTAGAATCTTACAATATCACTAATTAACCAAAATAGACAATAATAGCTACCACACTCAAACAAATCTAAAAGATAATCAAAAAGTAACCATCTAGTTAAGTACTAACATCTAACAAATCATAATTTATTATGTCCTAAGCATAAAACATAATAAATTCATAGTTAACAAGTTCTAAGCATAATAAATCCATAGTCATGATCATAATACCAAGTACATTACTTCTTCTTCTTCCTTTTCATTAGGTTCTTGAATCCTTTTGTTATTGACCTTAACAAATCATAATTTATCATAGTCATTATCATAATACCAAGTACATAAATTCTTGAATCCTTTTGTGAGCCAAAATTTTTTTAGTGAAAACTTGTTAAAATGTGTGATCTATGACGATGAAATTAGAATTTTTTTGTAACCTGTGTAAATAATAGAATGTAATTTTCTTTTATTTTTGTCTACCGAGTTTAAGATTGCCCAAACATTTGTATTTTATATGCTTGACTACATCATAATGGTTAAAACATTGGAAAGCCACATAACCTTTTATTCGAAGTTCGAGCAATAACAAGGACAAGGGATAACAAAAGTGGATCCAAATTTCAAGATTAGAAATTTTGAATGTTTAGTTATTTAGTAAATTACAAAAATATGGTAATTTATAAATACTTCAAAGATGAAACAAAAAACATAGTTACTAATGGGTGACATTAGTATATTTTACATTTATGGGGCGTAAAATGAACAGTACATAGTGGCTCTTTTTTTTGGGCGGACCCTTTGTTCGGACCACATCTGGGTATATGTATCGTTAAACGTCCTGTTTATCACCACACACATGCCTTCTTTATCTTTGAGATCCGATCGGGTGTACGCAAAAAAAACCCTGTTTCTTTGCTCCGACGAAAATGGATGCTCTTGGTGGTACAAATCTTATTATGAGGGGAGGTATTTTTTTATTGTGTTTGTGGACCTCGCTTTGCCATATGTTACACGCTACATTCACACCTCTATTTTCGTCCACATGGTTTTTCTTCTTCTGGGTAGATATTATTTTGGAAGATGTAGGTGGATCAATTATTGATCTAAAACAACTGCAGCGATCTGACTGTTTTGAATCCTTCGTATTAGGTGTGTTTTTTTTGCTTTGATTTTTTACCTGTTGTTAGATTGATTACATCTTGATTATGTTGCTTTAAATGTTAGTTAGGTCTACATTTTAGGGTGAGTAAATGAGATGCAGACTTTTTTCTAGGGTTTAGGGTAAAAATTGTTAGTTGGAATTGAATGTTAGGGCTATTAAATGCTTTGCATTTTTTCTTCTTGGGGGGTTGGCTTCAGTTGATGATGCTTTTTTGGTGGGTGATAACTGCTGATTTGTTTTCATTTTTTTCCTTTGCCTTCTTTTTAACTCTTCTTTATTTGAAAACTATCATTTGATGATGCTTTTGTTGCCTATGATAACTATTTCAAAAATGTTGATAGTCCAGCTTTGCTTTCTTTTTATTGTCTTCATATTTGGCCTACATATTATTGTTTATAACTATGAACCAAAACATGGTACCTAACTCTCAAAACACTCACAATCGGTCACCTCAAAACTTAATGCAAAACAATGCTCCAAATATACATGGATGCTCTGGATGTCAAATGCATGACATCGTTACGCCAAACCTCTCCACCTGTGAAATGTATGCATCGTGCTCTTTCGCTACACCAGCGACTCATTCTGTCAAAGGTTAGTTGGTTTCTTTGATATTCATTTTTTATATAGTTAGACTTATTGTTATGTTTAGCATGCAAACATTCACATGCATATGTTGTTGTTTTTGTCACAGATATTGGTCACCACCAGAACATGCACGTTAAAAGAACAGCGCGTATATTTAGCCGGTGATAGTGATGCCAGAGGAATGTGTGCAATAATGGGTTGTTCTTTGGGACTCAGTTGCAGCACCCAAAAGAATTTGGAAGCCAATTTGGCCGTCCAACGCTGTTCTGCAGCACCTCATTGTCAAAGTGATTCGGCTAACCGTGTGGTCACTGTTGGTCAACACTTTGGCATCTGCATGACTGAAGGTGCATTAATGTATTTGCTTTTTTAACAACATTTTAGAATGACTATATCACATTGTAATGGTATTTTTAAAATTGAGATAGGGTCAAATGCACATGATAACAGATGTTCACACCAAACTCGGAAAAGAGGGAGGCCACGAAAAGAGGCGGCCAACAAACAAGTTCACCAGTGTGGTCGAGCAGATAATGTGCACAACATTGGCCAAACAACAACTCCTCATATAATAGAAGGTACATTAGACTCTTCTCTTCAAATGCGGTTTGCCAAATTTGACTGCTTCCTATACATCACCAAATTACCCTTTAATGGTGTTAATGACTGTATGACATTGTCATGGTATTTTTTAAATTGGGATAGGGTCAAATGCACATGATAACAGATGTTCACACCAAACTCGGAAAAGAGGGAGGCCACAAAAAGAGGCGGCCAACAAACAAGTTCACCAATGTGGTCGAGCAAATAATGTGCACACCATTGCCCAACCAACAGCTCCTCATATGATAGAAGGTACATTAGACTCTTCTCTTCAAATGCGGTTTGCCAAATTGGATTGCTTACTATACGTTACCAAATTACCCTTGAATGGTGTTATTTTCTGCAAATAGGATTGGCTGCACACAATGCTGGCCCTTCAAAACAAACTAGAAGAAGAAAAAACTCAGTCGATGGCCTTACTGGAAGCCATGTTCAAAATACTATTTCACGTGATGTTGTGCAGGTCGTCAGTGAACAACTGCCTTTACATATCACTGAAGGTCATCAACCGTGTTTCCTTTTGCGATTTTTTTAATCCTGCCTGTTTTAGTGCAATATTGATTTTCAGTTTTATTGGTTTCTATTTGAATAGTAACACCAGTTTTGCATAGTCATGTCGAGACTGATACTACATCTGATAATTGCTATCAACCAAAAACTCGGGAGAGAAAAAGACGTGCAAATCAAGGCTCTGCAACATACATTCATCAACCAAATTCAAGCAGTCATATGCACATATGCACGGCGTTGGTGAACCATCAGTTCCATATGCAAATGAAAGTGAGTATTTGTGTATTTTTAACTTTTGCAGCACATTGTTTGCAACCAAGATTGCCTATAACTTTTATGATACTTTTTTTTGCAACAGAGGTAACTATCCAGGCCAATGCCGAACCAACTCTTACACAAAATGTTACTCATCAGTCACAAGGTCAAAAGAGAAAGAGGCGTGCGGGTCAGCCCTACAAAACGTCTGTGCGTAGGCGTTCTCTTACAAGCAACATCCGTTCTAACTCAGACGATGGTGCATCGAACACTGTTGATGGGTCATCTGCTTATGTAACGCAAGGTTGGCATTGCAACTTTTTTTTTTTTTTTTTTTTTTTTTTTTTTTTACCATCCTTTATGTTTGTGCCAGCCACTTATACTCAGACCTTTGAATTAATGATGATTTGTTGATCAATGCAGCTGCATCGCCTGCATATGATGATTTAGGAGACTGTAGTGAACGATGTCATCATTGTAATGCTGCTTTTTGGCATGAGGAGTGGCTTACAGGCCATCGTCCTCGAAATGGTATACCTCAGTACCATTTATGTTGTGGCGGCGATAGAATTTTATGCAGCGAGAGGCGGATCCACCCCAGTACATCAAAGAACTGCTTGGCCAAAGTGCATTTATGGAAAATATTCGAACTTACAATCAGATGTTTGCAATGACTTCATTAGGTGCAACGGTAGACACCACAATCAATAATGGTGGAGGGCCATATGTTTTTAAAGTTTCTGGCCAGATATACCATCGGATCGGATCGCTTTGTCCAACTGATGATGATCCAAAATTTTTACAGCTTTATATCTATGACACGCAGAATGAAGTTGAACATAGGTTGAGCCACTTTTCAAATTCAGAATGGCATGATTTGGATCCAGAGGTAGTACAAGGGCTTATTAATTTCTTTGTTGGTCCAGATATTCAGGACTGCACGTGACAAATGTGCTCAGCATGATGTTCCAGAATTTAAGGTGAAGCTTTACAGTGGTGAACGATCCCTTGGTTATGAACTTCCAGCATCGCAGACCCTTGGAGCTATTGTCTTTGACATCGGCCCAGAAAGTGAATCAAACTACGATGTTATTCTCGAATACAGAGACGGTCTGTTGAAGAGGATTAGCAAGATTCATAAGTCATACATGTCGTTACAATTCCCGCTGATTTTCATCTATGGTCAGCCAGGATATAATACAAAGTTAAAGCTTAGAACAGCAGATCCAGACGATGAACCAAAACGGGTCTCAATGAATGCACTCTACGCATACCAGTTACACCCAAGGCATGATAATTAGAATTTGCTTTTTCGAACTGGCAGACTTTTTCAGCAATACGTCGTAGGGGTATATTGTTGCATAGAGCAAAACATGATGGATTTTTATAGAACGCATCAAAGCGATATTCAAGGAGACTATTTATCAGGCCTCTATGATGCAATTTCAAGAGGAGAACATGATGGGTCATAGGCAGGTTCACGAATTATATTGCCTTCTTCGTTTACTGGAGGTCCAAGATATATGTATAGCCATTACCTCGATGCATTGACGATTTGCAGAGTGCTTGGTAATCTGCGTTTTTTTATAACATTCACATGTAATGTAAAGTGGTCTGAGATCCAAAGATACATGGCTTAGTTTCCTCATTTGACTACATCAGATAGGGCGGTGATAACATCAAATTATCCTGAATATTAAGTGTCAATTTCCCCCGATAATGCTTGTAATTTATATCATTTATATGGATTTACGCTTGTTTTCCATTATATTTCACTTTCAGGCAAATTACGAGCATTGGAGCTAAAGAGACGCGAAATTGGAGAGTTTATTAAAGATTTATCATAGTATGCTCACTTTGAAGAAGTTACAGCGTAACTCCTCTCTCACATTACGTCGTAACTAAAGCGTGGCTCAGAAAACCAACTTATCAGAAGATTACGGCGTAACTCTCCCAAAGATTACGACGTAACCATATTAGGTCAAATGAGGTTCCGCGCCGCTGATAATTACGCCGTAACTCATGCATCAACTACGGCGTAACCAAGATTTATTGAAGACACGACATAACCCCTTCTTGAGGTTACACCGTAACCAGCATTTCTAGAGCAATTTACGAAGAATTATATGTTACGGCATAACTATTTTATTAGTTACGCCGTAACCAAGATCTGGCCTATAAATACCCCACGATTTCCAGCATTTCAAGGCATCCCATTTCACACACAACAATCAGAGAACGTGAGAAGAAGCCAAAGGCAGATCTAGAGAAGCATACGGAGCTATCTCCAAGGGAGAAATCACTCCCCTACGATAAGCATTAGCTTTTTTATCTTTTCTTTACTTTCGATTCATGTATTTCATAACATTAAACATTGCATTAATTTGTATGGTTATTATGAGCGACTAAGCACCTCTTGGTGCTGGCCTAGTTATGATTCCTTAATTGTTTTGTTTTTGTTTACATTGCTTCCGTATAATTATTTCTAAGTGTATGCATGCATAGTTTATTGGTAGCTACCCTTGTTTTGGTAGTTTTGAATGGCGGTAGAGGCTAGTTGCTTAGGAGATATGACCAACTGATCCTAAGTGAGTAGACCGAGATGGGAAGGGTAAGATATAACCAACTGACGACCCTTCTACTTGTGCGATTTAAGCAACTGATCACCTACCGTTTTGATGAACTTAAGAATTAGGGGGTGAGTGTTTAAGTTGCTAGCGCCCGGACACTCACTATTATAAGTCTAGCATGTAGCGGAACTTAATGACTTGGCTTAAGGGACCAGGCACAACTGGACTTATGAGGGGACACATGACTTCTCCAGTAGTGGCTCTTTGTTAATAGGTTAGGGCGAACTGACCAAATGTTGTCCTCTCGACTTTGACCCTACCTGAAGTAATTGGAAGTAATTAGACGTAAACATTACTAGCTAGGATGAGTAACTAGGGTAGCACCACTATCCTCTATTGATCACATCCTTTGCATTTATTTGCTTTAGTAGTTAATTAGTTAATTCCTTAACGAAATCATATTAAAATCTGTGACACCTAGACTTAGTATTGATCCACACACATAGCTCTTGGGACGACCTCGGTTTTACCGAATACTTCATTACACACGACCAGGTACACTGCCCGTTAGTGCATTAGGGTGAACCATAGGTATAACGAGACATTATAAATATTAAAACACAGTCGAGAAACTCGCATCAAGTTTTTGGCGCCACTGCTGGGAGTTATATTAGGATTGCTATTAAGTCTTTCATTTTGTTTTGTTTTAAAATTTTCTCAAATTCTCACGATCTCTTTTCAAGTTTTCAGGTACCATGGAAGTTGTTAACATTGATGACCTCACTCTCGAGGAATATTTGGCGTTGACAAGAGAAGAACAAGGTCCGGGGCTCGTAAGAAAGGCAATTGGAGCTGATGTCCGTTTCGAAATTAAAGACCAATTCATGAGGGAGCTTCGTGCTAACCCTTTTTCAGGAAACAGGAACGAAGATGCGTATGAGCACGTTGAAAATTTCTTATACATCGCAAGCCTTTTGAATATTCCGGGTGTGTCTCATGACGTTGTTATGCTAAGAGTGTTCCCCATGACTCTTACTGGGGCTGCAAGAAGATGGATCGAAAGATTGCCCGTCGGGGCAGTTAATACTTGGGCTCTACTAAAGAAGCACTTCATCCAGAGGTATTGCCCTCCGTCGAAGATTTCTAACCAGCTCTTGGAGATCCATAATTTCAAGCAAGAAGACGGTGAAATGTTGTATCAAGCCTGGGATAGATACAATGATCTCCTTTACAAATGTCCTACACATGATCTGAACAACCAGCAAAAGGTCAACATCTTCTACAAAGGAATCAACGTGACTACAAGACAGATGCTAGACTATCAAGGACCGATCCCGAACATGACTCCTACTTTAGCATTTGAAGCCATTTAAAAAATGGCTGATCACTCCCAAAAATGGCACGATGGAGGAAGCAAAAGAAAACAAGACGGAAGTTTTGATGGAATTGCGGCCATAACTAACAAGTTGGAAAATCTGAGTCGTGATATTCTAACAATCAGAGAAACCGTTCATGCCATCCAAGTAGGTTGTGAAAGCTGAAGGGGAGGACATCTCACCAAGAATTGTCCTCACGTTAACGAAGAAAGCATAATTGAAGAAGCTAAATATGGAAAAAATCGACCGTTTTACGGAGATAATCAAAATAATAATGGGTATCATGGAAATTACAACCGCGGGCCTTATGGAGAAAAAAGGCCCAACCTTGAAGAGACCATAAACAAGTTCCTGGAAAATTCAGCCCAAAAGCAAAAAGAACAAGATAAATGGCTCATGGATTTCCAGAAAAACACAAATAAGAATCTTTCCAGGCACGACGAAACCCTAAAAAACCTTGAAACCATGGTAGAAAAGCTCAGTGCAGAGATAGAGATGAGTAACGTTGAACCTGAGGGGACCAAACATATGGTAGTGTGCAATGCCGTTTTTGCTGATGATAATTCGCAGGAAGTAATTGAGGAGTGCAAATCTACAACAGAAAATTTAGATGAAACGATTGTCGACAACCAGGATCGGTTATGCCATAACTATTTCCCCGAGTTACGGCGTAACTATGTTTCAGAAAGTATAACCAGGTCAGAAATCGGTTTATTTTCAGTTAAGGATATTAGCGCAAACGGGTTAGTCATTTCATGTTCAGTTGGGAGTTATGATATCTTGGGGATAGTAGATTTTGGATCAAGCATAAATATCATGCCACTTTCCATATTCTTAAAACTCAAATTAATTCATCTTTGGAAAACGGATATCGTGATTGAAATGGCAAATAAGCCTAAGGCTACTCCGTTAGGAATTACAGGTGGTACTTGTGTTAAGGTCTATAGATTCTTTTCTACCCTCGAATTTGTGGTTTTGGACATGGAGAAAAACATGAAGGAACGTTTGATTCTTGGTAAACCGTTCCTTGACTCATTGTGATACTTGATAAAGTAGAATTTAAATTGGAGAAAACTCTATGCCATGATCCGGATGAAATAATAACAAATGAGGATTCACCAGAGGTTCATCTAGATTATTCCGATAGATTTCCTCCTTCATATTTTGGCCATTTGCAAAGAACTGAGTCAAGTGATGATGACAACAGCGGAGGGTTAGATGATGATGTCCGGCCTTCGGTACCGAGTTATGTTGTTACTGGTAAACTTCACTGTTGTACTCCTGAAACCTCTTTGATTGAGGGGTCTAAAGTTACATTACCTACATGTTCTCCTTTTCAAAAACGATGCAATGGAGGAGGGCAGTATCTTATTCGAATGATAAAAAAGTCTGCTGAAGTTTGGTGGTGCTGGGAAGACGAAAAACTTATCATAAAAAAGTGGTTGCAAGGGCATAACGAGTGGTTCACTGAGGTTAATTGGACTATTCATTTTTTGTGAACCAGCCATAATGACTAATGAATTCACTAGAGCATGGCCTATGTGTAATCCTAATTGAAAGATCTGCGATGGGGGAGAATTCCCGATCCTAACTGGCTCAAACGCAAGGAATGGGCATGTTTTGACGAGGAAAAGAGAAAGGAAGTCGGATACAAGGGGATCTCATTTGAAAACTGGTTACGAGTAAAGTTTGGAGCTGTTAAAATAAAATGGGAAGAAGAGGCTAAATTTCGTTACGAGTGGGCAAAGGCTAATTTTTTGCAAGAAAATCTATTCCATAACTCGGTTTGTTTCTCCACGTGTTTGGGACCACCTTCTTCAAATAAAAAAGCAGACATGGAGGAAGTTGGCCTAATCCAAAGGCCACCATAAAGCCCCGAGGCTTTGAGTCTAACTTAAAGACTCGTAAATAAAGAAAAGTGCTCTTTCGGGAGACAACCCGAATTATCCCTTTCTTTTATTTTATTTCCATTTCTGTTGGGTTTTGTGTTTTTAACCATTTTGCGAGAAACGAAGAAAAGTTGCTATTGTAGTACGTCGATCTCGATCAGTTCTGGCGTAACTCATTCTCATGGTTACGCGGCGTAACTCATTCTCATGGCCCCTTGCTGCAGAACTTCTATTTCACTACCAATTACGGCGTAATTCCATCTCGATGGTTACGCCAGTAGCTACACTTTCTGCGGCAGTATGCGGGTTTTGCCTAGTTACAGGCAGTAACTCCTTATAGAGTTACGACGTAACTATCCTCTACATTACTTCTTTCATTTTAAACACAATAACCTTGTATTAGTATTTTAAATGAACTTTGTGGGTGTGTTCCTTGTAAACCCTCACGAGACTTCACTCGTCCACTTGGGACACCAAGTGGTTTAAAAGGCTTGTTGCATGTGCTAAATGCAACCGTGATTCCTACGAAAGTGAGTTAGGTTTATTTTTCATTTTTTTTCATTTTTCTTTTTTAGAATTATGCTTGTCGGTAGTGTGATTTCAGGGATTGAAGTTTGCTCATGGATGCTTATGCGAAGGCACGACTCTTTTCCGTGGGCCTTCTTTCTTTTTGGAGCAAATTTCAGGGAAGTTCTCGCTCTAATTCTACTTTTCTCTTCACCTTTATTTAACTCTTAGTACAAAAGAGACTTTGTACAATTCAAGTGGGGGGACGGGAAAATAATTGTCTCTTGAACTTTATTTTGCCATCATTTTTCTAGTTTATTTTGAAAAATTATGCCATTTTTAAAATTTTGACATGTTTTTCTTAACCTGACTAGATTAGACCTTAGCCAAGCACATACAACCTATGATATTATATGGTGAGATTAGCCTTATCCGTTTCCAAAATTTTACCCCAAATCCACCAAATTATGAGTGTGTCGGTAGCTTGTAAACTTTAGAACTTGGCCTTTGTATCATTTCGGGACCATAGACGAGGTATGTTGAGTTAGCTTGATGTATTTGGACTTTTCAGTTTAAGAAGGCAGAATTATAGGATTATAACCCAAATAGCCTACCATTGTGTGTCTATCGATTAGTCACCTCGACTTCTCGACCCCCATGTGAAACCCTTTTGTTGCACTCACCTTTAGTCCAAGATACCCCTAGAATACACCCATCTGAGCCATTCCTTTCATTTTGTTAACCCAATATATTGTTTCGTTACACCTATACACCTTAGCGTACCATGTAGTCTTTATTTGTGATTGGGAAGTAATCATTTACCTAAGTTCAAGGTTCAAGTGGAAAGGTTCGGGAATCACGCTTTCATCGACGACATATTCTTAAAGATCATTGAAGACCACCCGAATTTCCATTGTTCATATCAAGTGGGGGGATGTTATGTTTAGTTGTTATGTTTATGTAAAAAAAATGTGATTCAAAATATATATCTATACATTATATATAAGAGGAGGCATGCCACATAAAATGCCACTTGGCATCCCATAATGCCAAGTCATATTTCCATGTCATCATTATATTTATGTGGCATTTTTTTTTTATTTTTTTAAATGACATGTGGCATTTTAATTAATATATGTACATTTTTTTTAATAAATTGTAAAATTCGTTTTGTTTTTGTTATTTTTGAATTTTAAAATTTTTTTATTAAAAAGAAGACATTTGTTGGAGTTGAACTTGGGTCATTCATGTGTTTTGTAAACAACTTACCACTTGAGTAAATTGTTTTTTGATTTATATCTTTCAAATCAATATAAATAAGGAGATTATATAAAAATTCTGGAATTTGTATTTTAGGTATGTATTTTTTGAAGATAACAATTAAAATAAATTATGATATATATTACTTAAAAGATAAATATACCATATATATGTTTAACCTATTTTTTTGTGTATAAATACACCCTAATATCTTATTCCTAAACATAATTATCCTAAAAAGTATAATCGACTTTTTAGTTTTACAGGTGAAGAATATCGACTTTTTAGTTTTACAGGTGAAGAATACCGATTTTTTTTTGTCTAGTTTCAGTTTAACATATTTTTTTTCCGACTTATAAATGTAACAAATTTTGTAGTTTTTTTAGTGTTATAGTGTTATCAGATATCATATATTGTTTTTACTTTGTTAACAGATATCTGATACAAGGATGGAGGCCCAAAAAGAGCAAGGCAGGTTAAGACAAAGTGCAAGGATTTCCAAAGGAAACAAAGATAATAATGTTCAAGACAATGGTAGGATTTTTTTTATGTCATCAATGTTTTTCTAAAACCCTAATATGTAGAAGTTCACACAATTATTAACTAATAATGTTTTGTTTTTACGTTTATGCAGATGATCCCTTCTTTAAGTTTTTGATATTTCTTTTATATGCATTGGTTGTTTATCTGCAAGATGTTATTTTATGCGGCTAACTACTTTTTTTTCTTCCTTTGAAGGAAAGATGAACGATGCAACCAAGGTTCAGACAGTTCTGTCCTGTGCAACTTTACCATCTCGGGAGAATCATGTATGTTTTAGTGTCAAATGTCTTTTTAAGAGAGTTATGATGGATTGTCCTTTTCTGAAATTAAATAACCTGTTTAACCAGGTTATTTCAAGCATGAGGATATTAATGACACTTATTCCTTTCACAATGTGTAAACTAATTCAAGTGTCAAGCAATTAGCATGTCATGTACCAGTGTAGAATATTATGGCAAACAAAAACTATATGTTTATGAGATTTGATAAAAATTTAATAACTTCATAACTATTCTGCAGGTATGTTGCCTTTCAATTTTTAACAATGAAACGGTATTTGGTTAATGCAAATTGGTGTTGATGATGGTGATTGTTAGCACTCTTTTCAGGTAACACATATTGTGCTTTTATTAGAAACTTAATTTTCTAATGTAGTCTGTATAAGTGGTTATTTAACTAAGTTTATGACATTGGAGTTTCGGTCAATTATCATCCTCACGACCACGAGCAGAATAATAGTTTTCGTACGTTTAAGTTTACCGCATTCTTATTGATATGTTTCTTTCAAGAATTAATCATATATATTAAAGCTGGTGAATCGTTGGAGCGAAACCGAGTAATCACCATTGGTTTTGTATTTCTGATTATTCACAAACCATTTTAAGGCATCTTCTATTGTATTTTTTATATGCAGATTCATGTTTTTAGTTTTATATTCTCATAATCATAGAAACATAATACATGTGTACTTTAATGTTATTTTGTGTATTTGCAGATTTGATGATGAAGTGTACATGCAACTCTGTTATTTTGATCCTATGTAAGATGATTTCATTGTGATTCATGTTTGATAACACTTACCTAATAATTTTCCTCAAAAGTCTAATATCATCTTTGCCCCTACACAATATCATACGGATGGGTCCTATATGTACATGTTGACACTTGCATTTTTACCTCCCTCAACAAACGATGTTAATAATTGGCTGCTTAATGACGGTACTGGTACGACCAATTTTTGATGAAACTTTTATTATTGATTTGTCTTCTTATCTTGACTTTTTAATGTTAGATGCCTTGTAATTGCATCCATAGAAGAGTCATCATTACCGAAGGGCAAAGGTTTTTTAGGAGATTCCAAACAACATCGATTCATATTACGATTATATAGTAACTGTTAGCTTTTGCAGGTTCTATTGGCCATAGTATGGATTCACAATATTCTTCTATTGACATGTGTAATGAGGTTATCATGGACTCACCTCGGTCCGACATTGAAATTAATTTGAACCATGCGAGAACCCGGGTCGGGAGGTGCGACTTATGTTGACTAGAGGTTTTGCTTTTTTTATTCTCTATTTTAATGTGTTATTATGCAGTGAGTATCTTAACTTTTCTTACGTAAAGTGAATATACACACTTTACGTCAAAACCAAAACCAGTAGTTGTCAATATGCCAAAACCGGTAGTTGTCAATGCCAAAACCAGTAGTTGTCCCTGAAGTATTAACATTCATGTAAATTTTAACACTGGGCCATTTATTTTTTCCTTTCTTATTTAATTATTTTATCTATTTTATAGTTTCTTGATTGAAGTTTTGAATTTGTGTAGTATTTTCATCTGCGTATTATAGAGACCGTCCTTTATAATTAGAAAAATAGTATTGATTAGTTTTTGTAATTAGAAAGTCTGATGCATTAACATAGTTCGATATTTATGTGATTACCTAGGGATTTGGATACGGACGTGTTTGGGAATTGGGATTAGTCATGAAGATTATATTTAATTGAAAGTAATGGTTTTCTGATTATACATTTTAAAAGAAAAAAATTGTTGAATTAAGATTATCAATTTCATTGTCTGTAGTAATATGTTTCGAGCAGAGTGTATGTGCATTTGGATTTCTTGGTTTCACAAATCTTTGATGGTTTTGTGTTATTTGGTGAAGGTAACATTCATCGTTTCCCTGTATCCGTGAAAACAAAATTCTGTGACAAGCTAGAATTTCAATTAAGCTATGGTTCATTGTTATTTATCCTATTAGCTTTAGTTTTGCACACATGTATAATCTTTTGCGAGTAGTATTTTGATATTATTTATATATTCTAAACATTTGTGTTTCGAATATAATAGCGTAGGGACTAAACTGATGTGTGTGTTACTCGATTAAATTGTGCTAGGATTCTCAGCTCATAATCTTTTTTATGTTTTGCCAGCCTGCCCATATCCATGACAGATCTCTAACACCGGAATAAATTTAGGTAATTATTGTGATTTATTTTTTCTGTTTTGGGTCAATCGATTTCTATGCGTATAAAATAAATAATCTATGTGTGTTAATTCGGTTTGAGGTGTTCTATTTATTTTTCTCAACTTTGCAAGGTGTGATTGCGGTCATGGAGTGCTTTGGGAGGTGATTTTATGCGATGCGGTATCATCCAGGTATAAGATTTGTGACTTTTGCTTTTTGTTGCGATATTGGGCCGTGTACGCGAAAATGTTAGTTTCCATATTTGATTTATTTTGGAATAATAGCTGAAATCTAGGCCGGTGTTTGTTTAAGCTTATCTTTTGGATTACGAGCTATTTTGACTTCGCCTACAAATAAACTACCTGATGAGTGCTTATTCACTCATCGTTTTTACCCATCTATGACCTAAAAAAATGACTAAAAACACCCAAATACGATCAAAATATGTTAAAAATATCCTCGGTGTGTTTTATGTCTTTCGGTACAAAAGATTGAAAAGCAGAAGCAGGAAAAAATCGAGCTTTATCGGAAAGGTGCGATCAAGACATAGCCGGAACCGATTTTCTACATTTCAAAGCCCGAGACACGTTTGAGGTGATCGGGGAAAACGACCAAAATCCTATCCCGAACCCAAAATTTTCATTTCAACATTTTCCGATACCAAAACATCAAAATACCTCTTAACCCAAAATCTATTTTTCTTAAAACCAATTTTATTTTCAACAAAAAAAAAAAAAAAAAAAAAAAAAAAAAAAACTACAAAATTTAAAACTACAAAAATACATTTTCCTAAAACCAATTTTACAAAAATAAATAAAGTTAACCCTTTTTCTTTCCTCCCAAACCGGTAATAAAACACCCATTTCACTTGCCTCTCCTTCTTCTCTCTACCCAAAACCGGATAACACAAACCAAATCCCACCCAAAACTTTTGCCTTAAAACCCCAACTCGGATCCTACTCACCCTCCACTCACCTTCTCCCCATCACTCTCAGCTTTGATACCAGCACAAGAGAAGCCAAAGAAGCATCACATGTCCAAGTACACCTTGGCGATCCTAAGTATTCTCATTGGAGCTCTAAACCATCAATGGCTAAGATCAAGAAACTGCTTCTCCAAAGCTTTTGGATGGTCAGGATTATGCTCAAGAAAGCACAAAGCCAACAGCATCTCTACTCTCCTCACAGAACAAGCACAATTGAAGACTTGAAGATCCTAGGAGCCTTAGTATAAATAGAGCATTATTGTAGCCTTCAATGGCATCCCTTACTTAGTTTTTCAAAAAGTTTCTTTTACTTTTCTTTTGTAATGCAAGTTTTTTTTATTAATGCAAAATTATCTTTGTTACATTCTTCTCTCATCAGTAGTTAAAAATTAGATGTTGTTAGTATTTCTAATCGATCGAATTAAGTTGAATGTTTTTAAGGGATCAAAATCGTTTCAAGAAGTAAAAAGTCCATTAAGGAATTGTTTGGGTCGAGTATTTTAATGGTCAAAAAGAGTGTTTTACCCGTTTGACTTTTAAGAGTCAAACATCTTTTAAGATTCGTAGTTAATTTTTAAAGAGTTTGGTCTATTTTAACAAGTTTGGTCTCTGAATCAGCAGCCCAAGTTAAGCTGATATGAGCTTATTATTGAGCTGTTGTGATGTCCATTGTCTCATCAAATCTTTCTTTTTGAATCTCTATTAACTAACCTTGTTTTCTGAAGCTTGTTCTCACTCTGGAGAGCCACATTACAGCTTGTAATTAAGCTCAAAAAAAGCCTTAATTTCTTTGTTTTCAACCTTTGCAATAACAGGTCACCATTGTTTTTTATTTTATTTTAGCTTACCTAGTTTTATCGTTTTCTTATTAGTTAGTTTAGTATAGTCTATTTTAGCTACTTAGGATTCCCCTGGTGCTTAATTTCAGTATACCTTGAGTGCCTTGAAGCTGTTGTACAGCAGACCCATTATAGCAGTTTTTCTCACATGTTCTAGTGCTTAGTTTGAGCTTATTCTCATTCCTTAGGTGGGTTTCTTGTCTCAGCTTACTAGGTGCTTAAATGCGGATTTCAAATGCTATTTGTAAGCTTATTCGACCATAAGTTCTGATTTAGGGGTGTTTGGTTGGTTGTTTAAGAAAGGTGTTTGGTTGTGATTGATGAAAGAGTTGCATCTGACTCGAAAAGAGTCTTTTACAAAGTTCTTATACTAAAAAGGTTTTCAAAAACAAGCAAGAGGAAGGATTGAACACGACCTCTTTTCTGAAAAGCACTAAGACAAAGACAACGCAACCAAGCGCCTTGAGACTCACTTGGTTCTTTTCTTGCACAATTAAAACTTTAACTAGTCCTTAGCAGTTTAGTTTTAAGTAGTTCTTCTTATTTGTTAGCTTATTTGCTTAACTACACATTGTTTTGATTTTTATTAGATCGGTAACATTTAAAGTACTTTTAGTGATTTTTCGAATTTTATAAATTAGTTTAGTATTTTTAAATCATTTAATTAGTGTTAATTAGTTTTTAATTCGTAGTAATTATTTTAAAAGTCGAAAAAATTCCCGGCTTTTCTCTAAAATTATTTTTAGTCAAATAGAACGTAGGAAAATTGATTTCACACCCGTCGCCTTTAAATTGCAAAGGTTTTACGTTTATGGCTCGGGTGATTCTGGGTTTCGTTTTTTAGTTTTAGCACCCTAGGACTTAGTTTAGCTTCAATTTATCATTCCTTAGGCTTAGAAGTAGTTAATTTATAGTTTATTAGGTTTCCCTTGCCTTAATTACCTTCCCGTTAATTAATTTGTAGAAAACGTAACTCAAATCCAAAAATCATTAAACCAATTCAAGTTCAAATCACGAAACTCAACGATTCCTTCAATTTCACACCTCGTTGGGACACGACCCGGGGAAATCACTTCCCGGTTTCACTTTTATCACACCCGTGAGGTTTGGCACGTTGACCTTTTTCCTAAAGGGTTAATCTGTCGAATTTTACGGTTACTTTGATATATTGATATTGTGTTTGTTTTCACCACTCACTTTTAACGAATCAAATTTTGGCGCCGCTGCCGGGGAGGTGTGTTGCGACAATATCGTGAAGTTTTTGCGATTAGTAACTTGAAGAACCTTCCTCGTGAAGTTATTGTTTTTATAAAAATATAAAAAAATACAAAAATATTTTTCTTTTCTTTGTATATATATGTAAAAGATTAAAAATACAAAAAGATTTTTGCTTGTTGTTTTAAATAAATAGAAGACACAATCAATATAACATTCTCAACTGAGGTGTTATCATTATAAGTTCGAACCTAAGATTTAAAACTTGCCTTTGTGTCGCTCGTGTTTTGGTTTACTTTTATCGGTTTAACAAGCGTGTGAGGGTATAAGACGGCGACATTAAATTGCGGTGAAAAGAGGCGGGTTTTAATAAGCTTCGCACGACCTACAAAGTCTCTCCGCTCCTTTGTGCGTTTTACTTATAGAAGTGATCATCTCACGTGGGATTATTGGTTTAAGTTCACTTTGTGTTTTGCCTCGGTCTTGTTTTAATTGAAAGCGTTGTTTTGGAAGTGCATGCTTTTCCGCTCATAAGCTCGTGAGCGTAACGTAACCAAGCAAGCGTGCCGAGATACGTGCCGTCGA